>MJUU01030486.1:124860-143312 GCA_002080025.1 Modiolus philippinarum
GCATAAATTAAATTGTAAAAATTAACATTTTTGGGGGAATTAAATGGTTGGATTACAGTGTGACTTCTGTAGTACAATATTGTATATTTGTATATATAATTGATATAATGTACTTTATTGTATATCTCACTTCAGTTTTCTTGTATCCTAGTTTTGATATTATTTATGTTCCAATTAATCAACCAAATTATCAATTTTACGATGTTTACTGTTTCATTATGTTCATACTTTGTATGTTTGTATGTATTTTCATTTATTCATTTGTATTGATTAATCTGCTCAGCAATGGGCACCTTGATTGGTTAAATAAAATTATCTTTATCTTTACCTTGTTCCAAAGTTGTTACAGAAGAAATGATGGATATAGAAGATGATGGTTAAAGAACGAATGGTGAAAGAAGATAATGGTTATAGTTTTTAAATAGTTAAAGGTAGCTAGGTCGTTTTATGTTTTAAACTTTTATTCTGTGCTAGCTTAAACTTGAATTCTCTTTTAACTTAAACTTTTGTTCAACAAGAGAGGGTTCTTTTCCACTGGCGGATCCAGTCTTCAAGGAGTGGGGTTCCGATTTGGTTTTAGAGATTAAGGACGATTTCAGTCGGTTTTTTTGCCATTTTTAGCTTTTTTACATAAATTTTGCACGTTAATAAAAAAATGTTTCCAGAAAAGGGGGAATCCCTACCCCCGAAACCCACCCTAGATCCACCAATGTTTTTTGCTGGAAGATTACTGAAAGAGAAAATTACTTTGTGTAATGACGAGTTAGAATGTGTTAAAACAATAAATATTTACGGTAAATGCTTTTCTGTTTCAGGGATATTTTCACAAGCAAGCGAGGAACTGTATAAAAAGAGTTAAAGGTTATTTTTAATTATGTAAAGATATTATATGTTTATATCCAGAAATAAAAACTAGTATGTATATTTTTGATCACACAATAAAGCCAATTTTCCATTATGCTTGTGAGATTTGGGCAACTTTTAACCCAGAATGTAGTAAATTTAGACAAGGTTTTGGTTTTGATAAGGCCTTTTTAGATCTTGGGCCAGATAAGTTACATCTCAAACTATGTAAATTTATTCTTGGTGCACACAAAAAGAGCACCAATTTTGCAAAACTGTCTGAATTAGGAAGATTTCCTTTATACATTAGTGTTAAAAAAAAGGATAATAAATTATCACTATAGGGCTGAAAATATGCCTGAAGACTCCTTGGTATACAAAGCACTCACTGCTTAAAAAAATTAGATCAGAATGGTCATATAAGTCGGTATAGTAGTGTTAAACAGAATGTAAAAGTTTAGATTTACCTATAGATTATTTTCTTTTAGTGAATATAAATTTTTTAAATTAATATATGCTGACTTGGGAGGATAAACGAAATTCTTTAAGAGATGATTAACTTTGTACTTATTTTAAACGTTTAAAACGTTTTTTGGTTTGGAAAACTATTTACATATTTTGAATAATTTTACCTGACGAAAAGCCATCAGTTGACTAAAATATCTTGCCACAGACTTAAAATTGAGACTGGAAGATATATATTAATTTGGATAGAAATCAAATAATATGTACTAATTGTGATTTAAATAAAATTGAGGGTGACACCCATTTTATATTGGAGTGTCCATCTACTAATATAGATCGTGTTAAATTGCTACAGCAGATATTTAAGTCATGTATAAATTTCAATAACCTTGATCTTCAAAATAAGTTTTTTCTGGTTAATGAATTGTGAATCTGAAGATGTGCTGAAACAACTGGGCTGCTTTATCTAAAAAACCCTCCTTTGATTAAAATTAAAAATTTATAAATTTTATCTAATTCCAAATTCAATATTTTTTCTCTATAGTATATTCTGTTTTATATATTTCATTACTATAAGGTGAATAATAAGCAAGCTATCATGTCATATTGTGTAACCATGAATTATGTCAATATGTTCTTTTTTTTCTCTACAGACTTTTTAGGTAATGCATTAGGTGGGTAGGTAGGTGTCGTCATACAATATATACACAGATAACAGTAACATGGGCTCCATAGAGTTCTTTTAACGACTGTGGATATTATAAAAACAACAAAAGCACATGCAAGAACAACACAAACACAATATGATAAATACACATAAAATACACATAGAAAGACATCAGCAGCACATATATATGTAAAGTAAGTACATAGACAGCACAAAAGCAGGTTAAAAAGCACAAAGCATACAGCAAATCACTATCTAAACAAGCATAATTGAGATAAAATAAAAGCATTAGCAGCATTTGTATTGTACTTGTAATATTGCCCTTTAAGGGTACCATTTTGGAAATAAAACTATTCTATTTTATTTTATTCTAAGCATTAAATCAAGTTTAACAAGAGATTAGAAATCTTCAAGTTCAGTTTTATATTAATGATTTGAACTTACAACCAAATGATTTTTTTAAAGATGGAATCAATATTTTTTTTACTGAAAATATAATATCAATATTTTTTTCCAAAATATTAATGATGTCTGATATGCGGATACTGGTTGGTGTCTATTTCGTATTTGTGTCCGGCTTATACTATTTTGATTTCCGGTTCTCGCCATTTCTGTTTACATCGTATTGTCATTGAAGAAAAAGAAAGAAAACATATGGATACACATTTGTATCATGCCTGGGTGTCGAAGAATATTGTCAAGGATACAGTCCTCTTCCTATCAAAGTAGTGGACATAAAACCAATAACGGAAGGTAATTGTCGAAGGAGAGGATTGTATGATACTGGAGTGTATGAAATAATTTCTTAGTTATAGCTTATATTCACATGAGTCGGAAATTTTATCAATATATCATGACAAGTTCAAAGACCAACACAATGAAGTTTCACTCTGTACTTTTCCTCTGTGTGGTTTCACTGGGTGCTTTGTACTGTCCATTGTAGGGTCAAGATCAGTTGGAAGTGGGAGTTGGAACTGCATCATATCTTCCAGTATTGTTGATATATTCTCCCACTATCTGCATGGTGTCATTGTACACAGATTTGTTGTCCTCGCTTTTTGTCAATATGGGCTGAATATCTGTGTAAAAGGCAGGTGTTAGCTCTTTCAGTTGTCTATACATTTCTTCTCGTTCAACATGTTCAATATCAGATTTTTCACAGACAAGCAGGAAGTGTTCTGTTGTTTCTTCACCTCTGCATTCACAGTTTGGAGTGGTGGAATTTCCAATCTGGTGTTTGTACTTGTTTAATTTGCTGTATCCAATTCCGAACTCTGTTAATATTTGTCCGAGGCGTTGGTTTGGCCAATCTAACATGCTCAAGGGTACCCCATTATTGGTGTTAAATTGTGGAGGTGCCTTCCTGTCTCTGCATTATCCCATCTAGCTTGCCATTTATCTCTAACTGATTGTTTTACTGCCATCTTGACGTCTGTTGGGTGATGATGTTGTGACTCACATCAAGGACAGAGGCTTCTTTAGTGGCTTGTTTCGCTTATTCGTCTGCTATCTCTTTCCCGGCAATACATGTAGCATGGCTTTGGGGTCCAAGATACAGATGTTCGGATGCCTTTTCTCTCTAGTGTTGTAATGTTTTCCTTGATGTCCCTTATCAGATCAAAGTAGTTGTTTGAGTGCCAGCTGTTTGGCTGTCAGAGAGGATCTTTAAGGTGGTGAACTCATTGTTGAGGCGAACCATACTGCATTCTAACACCATCTCTATAGCAACTAGTTCTGCTAGCAATATTAAATTATTGATCCTCTTTGGGCAACTGGTTTTTGTATAAGGATGCTGGGTTGACTGCCTGGGTAGATTACAGCACCTGACCCACATGGTCCAGGATTGCCTTGGCATGATCCATCTGTGAAGGCAACTATTGTTACTTCATTTGTGTCTTCAAGTAGCTGTTCAACAACCTCCCTACAAAGTGTCGTTTTTTCTGCATCTCTATTTTTTAGAGCTGCCCAGTCGGCTCCAGTAAGCTGGTTTGTCCATCATTAGCATCTCACATCCTGGCTTGAATGCTAGCTCTGGTTCAGTTAGACTGATGTCAACTTTTGTAGTTCTTTGCATATCTGTGACTTGGTTGAGCGCCTTTCCAAATGGTGATTCTATGATTTTGAATCCGTCTCCACTTCCAAACAACTCAAGTTCTTGTTTTATAGGCTCTAATAGAGATTTCGACGGGATTTTGTCCAGTTCTCAGACTGATATCTCTTCTATTCTAAGGTCGATAGGGACAATTTTAGCTTCCACCTCCATTGCTTGTCTGCCAGCAGTTCCTGGAAGCCCTAAACAGAGTGAAGTAAATCCAGGTTCTATCAACTATCCGAGCGGTCAATCATTTAAGTCCAGTATACAAAAGTCACATTTATTCCAGCAGACACAATAGAACATGAATGTATTGCACAATAATCATCACATGCATAACATACAAACATACAGCATCCTGATTCCTCAAGCACAAAGACATCAACAACAACAACATGACGTCACAAACAGCAGACAAAATACGGGAAATAACGTCACATAAAACAGAGGCAATCTCCAAGTAATACAGTCAAACCAAGTTCACAACACTGCTCCCTCTTTTAAAATATTTCGTCCCGAAATATGAAATCAGACATTCCGTCTTATTTTCCATCTTAATGCGTTTAAACAAGTCCGTTTTCTACATGTAAGTTTGATTCTTGTCCCAAATGATCAAGCACATTCAATTTGGTGTTAAGGCCATACAAAAATAATGATTAGATTCTCAGGCCATTTTTCTGAAAAAATGATGAGGCAGGGAGGGAGAAGATTTTTATTTTTATTGGTTCAAAATCATGATGAGGCATCTTTTTACATTACTGAAATGCCCAAAAAGTGATGNCAACAACAACATGACGTCACAAACAGCAGACAAAATACGGGAAATAACGTCACATAAAACAGAGGCAATCTCCAAGTAATACAGTCAAACCAAGTTCACAACGAAATATGAAATCAGACATTCTTATTTTCCATCTTAATGCGTTTATACAAGTCCGTTTTCTAAGTTTGATTCTTGTCCCAAATGATCAAGCACATTCAATTTGGTGTTAAGTGTTGGTTGATGAATAATATGACTGATATTTACAGTACAATCCTTTTTAGAGTCATTCAAGGTGCAAGTTAAATAGTTTCCATCATATGTTGTAAACAAATCCATTCCTTGAATCCTTTTGACACATAAATCATATGTTGCTCTCATCTTATGCTCTGCATCAGAATCATTAGTTTGACAAACTCGAAACAATTTGTTATGCAAACAACCATTTTCTACTTCATGTTTTACATTCCATACGTTAGTGTTATATTTATTAGCAAGAGTTTCACTAGCTTGAGTATCAGTTTTGTTCTTTTCATTAGTAAATTGTCTTTTCGGACATTTTCTTCGAACATGACCTTTGACTTTACAAAAAGAGCACTTGATGTATAATTGTTTCTGTTTCCCCACACTATTTTTTCTATTTGCATGATTTGTCGTAGGTTTCTTGTCGGAACACACATCACTAAAATCTTCATTATCTGCTGCTGGTAAGTTATCAGTCTGTTTGTTGAAAGTTTGTTTACAATGGTCTTGCTATAGAATTTCATTTATTAATTTGTAAACAGAGGACGGTTGAGAAGTAAGTACTCTATAACTTATGTCTGAGTCTGTATATCCATAAAGAGAATATTCAGTTGTAAGCTTCAGTAATAATTCATTGGACAGTCCAGGAAACGACTTCCTAAAGCAATGTTCAACTCGACAAACATAAGCTTGAATTGATTCATTGTTGAACTTTTAATCTCTCTAAGTTTCATCCTACAAATATCAGCACTTTCAATGTCACCAAATCTCCGCTTAAGTGCTAAACTCAATAAAGAAATATTTTGTCTAGTTTCCACGGGCAAATTTGAAACATACTGTAAAGCTTTTCCTCTGAGTGATGTTATCAGGTAAAAAATCATATCATTGGGCGACCAAGAAAAACGATTTTCAAAAATGCAAAATTGCATCCAGAAGCCTTCAAATGGTTCATCACCATTATATTCTGGAATGTTACAGCTACACATCTTGAAATTCTTTATACTTATGTGCACCTTAGATTCTAATTTATCTTTGATGCAAAGTAAGGTAAAATTGACAGAACAACATGCACTCAGTTTATCCTTTGTGCAATTTCAAATTCACGTGTATCAAACTTAGTTTACAAATAAAAATGTCTTACGTCTTGTGCTTTGGACCGGAAGAAAATATCCTTTTATCCTTTCCTCCCCTTCAAAATTTTTGTTACGAGTATGAAAGTTGAATAACCTCAGTGAATGCTGATCATGTCTGATAAAGTTTCTTTTGGCATGGATTTGTTTCTGTTCGCTGCCACCAGTGAAGTAAATCCAGGTTCTATCAACCGAGCGGTCAGTCATTTAAGTCCAGTATACAAAAGTCACATTTATTCCAGCAGACACAATAGAACATGAATGTATTGCACAATAATCATCACATGCATAACATACAAACATACAGCATCCTCAAGCACAAAGACATCAACAACAACAACATGATGTCACAAACAGCAGACAAAATACGGGAAATAACGTCACATAAAACAGAGGCAATCTCCAAGTCAAACCAAGTTCACAACACAGAGAGCTAATCCTTTTCTTTGTATGTTTTCTATTTTCTTCATATTTTCTTGTGATGTTATCTGCCATACTGGACTTGCATATTCTACTATTGATCTTGCCAAACTGTTGTAGATGTTTACTAACTTTTTCCTTGATATACATTTTGTATTGGCAAGTCCTTTTATTTCTCGTATTTGAACTAGTATTGATATATTGATAAAATTTCAGACTCCTGTGATTATATTGGTATCTGTTTCTGTGAGGATATGTCGTAGAATCCCAGTTGGCCTTTTATTCAACAGTTGCTGGGTGCATTTTTCTTTTTTCCCTGTATGGATATCTCCCCTAAAAAAAATCAAAACTACATTTTAGTTACTTTGGGGGTCCCACTACTGTAAGTGGTGATTTTTTCGTTACTTCAGGTTAGGGTAAGGGTTAGAGATAGGGGTAGGGTTAGTCTTCCAGTGTTAGATTTAGGTTAGGTAAGGTTAGATTAGGTCTACTGAGGACTCTGGCTCTGCGCCACTTTGTCTGCCTCATTTCTTCTAAATTCATATCAAATTCGGTGTGACTTCTGGGATTTATCTTGATTTGTAAGTCAGCTTTTGGGTCAAATTTCACCTCTTGGTGTTCCCAGTACTTGTCCAATAAAATTTCAAATATCCTCAAGTCTTTTGCATCTATCAGTGATTGTGAAAGCTTATTCCATATTTCGACTACTCTGTTGGTGAAAGAGTATTTTCTTAAGTTTGTTTTACTGATTTTCTTTTTGATCTTTTTATTTTGGATTTAGAATAGTCAGAAGATTAGCCTGATCTTAAAGTAAACTAAGGCCAAAATTTGAAGTAATTTTGATCCAATCTTAAGAATTTATTATAAAGGCTGTCAAGCCTTTCTATATGTTTTACTGATAACACTTGATACAATGCTTAGTTTTTCTGTTGTTTCCTATGATGGATACTGAATCTTAATTTTGTTTTAGCAGATAGTTGAGAAGGTGTGCAGAATAAAATTATTAAGTAAATAAGGCAACTTGAATACTACTACTGTATTGATATTAAAATTTAGATATCTTTATCTTTGTATCCAAAAATGACCAATGGAATTACATGTAGCAGACGACATTAGGTATTATTATTGGTTTTACAAAATTAAGCATGATGTCCTGAACTTATGAAATGCAACATTTACAGAATTAATTGTGACATTCCTGAACTAATGAAATATGACAATTTCTGTAGAATTAAAATTGTGACATTCCCGAACTTATGAAGTGTGACTTTTCTCTTGACGCCCTTCCATAGGTTGCACCTGTTATCATATTATTTATGTTTTCACGAGAATAAGGCATGACAATATCTGTCATAAATATGAGTGATTCTTTTTGCTGAAGGTTAAAGATATTGTTTCTAATTTTAGTGAAGAAAGAGAAGCTAGAAATAAAACCATTAGAATTCATGGCTGTCTTACTAAACAATTGTTATTTACTTGACATACATTGTAGCAGCCAATAGTAACTTGTTATTTGTTTTTAATTTTAATTTAGTGCAGAAAGAGAGTCTAGTATTGTACCATTAGCATCCATGGCTGTCTTACCAAAACATTGTCATCTACCAGGCATACCAGCCGATAGTAACTTGTTATTTATTTCTAATTTTAGTGCAGAAAGAGAGTCTAGTATGGTACCATTAGCATCCATGGCTGTCTTACCAAAACATTGTCATCTACCCGACATACCAGCCGATAGTAACTTGTTATTTATTTCTAATTTTAGTGAAGAAAGAGAGCCTAGTATTATACCATTAGCATCCATGGCTGTCTTACCAAAACACTGTCATTTACCCGACATACCAGCTGATAGTAACTTGTCGTTTGAGGCTATGGTTTATGTGTTTGGTATAATTGTAATGGGATTACAATATATCAACTTGTATAAGACTGTGTGGTGGCTCCCACATAGTCACTCCAACTATGCTTTGGTATGTTAACCTACATGTAATTAAAGTGTAGAAACACCCAATAATAAGATATCAAAGTGTTTATACAGAGTGGCTAATAGTACAATGTTCTCTTTTTTTAACTGGTTATACAGTGTTATTATGTTTATAAAGAATTTTTCATTAAATTGATGACAGGTAAAACCCCTGTCAACACAGATACATTTGTATACAAATTAAGTAATAGGAAATACCCACCATTATTAGCTTACACCACTGGAGTCCGCTTCAAACTTTTTATTACTCTATTGTTATGACAAAGAGTACTGCTGTAAATTAATGGAGACTTATAAAGTCTATATACTATAAAGGACTTACTACAAGGACTAATACAATTGACAATTGTACACATACATTTTGTAACATGATACCATTTCTAAATGAGATGATATAATACAGAATTTCCTGTTGAACAGATCAATGCTTTTCATGACTGGAAGAAGTCCTTGTACCAAAGTATATAGTATGTATTATGAAAACAAAAATAAGTGTAGTTGGGAAAATAACGTATAGTGCCCCCTTGTTATATTGTGCCTTTGTTTATGACGACCTCTCACGTAACGGCTATTAAACTATTTTCATGGTTAATTTTTCAGAGAGTTACACAGTTCTTTGTAATTTATTCCTTCAATCCATATATCGCCACCATTACATATAACCAAAATTTTGCATGCATGGTCCAATGTATGGTGGTCATATAAGGAGGGTGAAATGTAGTTGCAGAAATAATTCCAAATATGAACACAATGAGGTGAACTTGTAGTATTAATACTATTTGTGTACATTGTATTAGGTATTTCTGTTGTACATGTTGTAATACAATAAGTGTTGAATTATATATTGGAATTTATTTTACTGACATTGTCACAAATGGTTTGGTTAGAGTAAGTGTTATTGATAAGATTAAAAATACATCAAAACATGATTAATTCTGATGGCAATACAAGTTGTTGACTTTTTGTATCTATATTCAGTATTAGATTGCATTTTACATATCTTATTGTCAATCAGTAACACAAATTCTGAAAATTTTATCATTCCATTGAAGTGCTCTAATCACACTTAGAATTTGTTATATTTTCTCAGCTGTTGTTTGTATCTTTGTAACTTTACAGAATTTTTACCTTATTGATCCATACCTACTGCTGTTTCTTAGTGTACTGATGAGTAGAAGATTTGTTTGGTGCTTTGTACAAGAGGTAAGGGTCAGCGTGTTTATCGTTTTTTATTTCACGTGTTGCCGTGTTGGAGGGTCGTTATTTGCCGTGTATCGTGCAAACCGAAAAGGGTCGTCGTGCAAGCCAATTTCTAATATTTCTTTCCTCGTGATGTGACATTTTATTTTTCGTACAAAAGTGCACGGTACTCCCACTTACGACCCTCTTAATCCGTATCTGCAATAAGGCATGTCATTGTAATTCAAACTTTGATCATGGTGTATTTTTCTTATATGCTATGCAATTGCAGATTTAGGCAGTGGCTGAGGGGCGTGTACCCTTATAACTGTATTAAATAAATTTTAAGAGCAAAATTGGGGTTTGTTGCCTATATTTGTCTAAATAAATTGTGTGTCTCACTCCCTGTGTCGATTTTTTTACAATTGTGCCACCCCCTTAACTTCAAATCCTGGATGCTCACCTAGCTTGTAATTGAATTTAAAAACAAAAATCAAACATACAAGTTAGAGTGCACAATTTTAACAATGGAAAAAAGAACAATATGTGACAAATGAGACAGGTAAGTGCATAGGCTGTAATGATTGATTGATATGGGGTTTAATGTCATTTTCAGCAGTATTTCAGCTATCTCATGATGGTCAGTTTCAGTGGTGGAGGAAGCCGGAGTACCCAGAGAGAACCACTGACCTGGGGCAGGTAACTGACATACCTTATCACTTACAATTGTAGGTCGAGTGGACCCTTTTTTGTAATGTACAAAGCGGGGTGCGAGCTCACACTGCAGTGGTGATAGACTACAGTGGTTGTATAGGTAGTAAAACTACCTTAACCACTCAGCCACCCAGGTCCCCATAGGCTATAATGAAAAAAAGCATATAAAACACAACATTGGATTTGCTCGACAATCGACCAATAAAAAAGCTGCATTTCCTGGAAAACAACTGAGTTGTTATATTTAAAAAAAAATAAACAACTCATATGTTCTGATGACAACTCATATGTTCTGATGACAACTCATATGTTCTGATGATTTGCAACATTAATTTTAGTAACATTCTTTTGACATCATGAAAATACATTTAGTTCCAGCAAAATTTTAACATGATTATGCATCAGCTTTATGCTAGGAATTTTCTATCTCATTGCTCATTTATTCCAGTACCTTTCAAAAATATTCTGGTCTATGACCTGGCTACATGTTAAGTATATCATTCTACACATTTTTTTTATTACAGGTATTTGGTATTAGATCCAGTAAATCACTCTTATATTGGGTAGTACAGATCATTAAAGTCTCCCTGTGTTGTGTAATGTTGATGACGCTGGCCGTCACAGGATACTTTGTCTTGATAAATCACTCACTATTACACAGTTTATTCTTGTGTTGTCCGTAAGTATTAAATCCAATAAATCGTGTTATATTGGGTAGTACAGATCATTAAAGTCTCCCTGTGTTGTGTAATGTTGATGACACTGGCCGTCACAGGATACTTTGTCTTGATAAATCACTCACTATTACACAGTTTATTCTTGTGTTGTCCATAAGTATTAAATCCAGTAAATCGTGTTATATTGAGTAGTACAGATCATTAAAGTCTCCCTGTGCTGTGTAATGTTGATGACGCTGGCCATCACAGGATACTTTGTCTTGATAAATCACTCACTATTACACAGTTTATTTTTGTGTTGCCTGTAAGTATTAAATCCAGTAAATCGTGTTTTATTGGGTAGTACAGATCATTAAAGTCTCCCTGTGTTGTGTAATGTTGATGACGCTGGCCGTCACAGGATACTTTGTCTTGATAAATCACTCACTATTACACAGTTTATTCTTGTGTTGTCCGTAAGTATTAAATCCAGTAAATCGTGTTATATTTGGTAGTACAGATCATTAAAGTCTCCCTGTGCTGTGTAATGTTGATGACGCTGGCCGTCAAAGGATACTTTGTCTTGATAAATCACTCGCTATTACACAGTTTATTTTTGTGTTGCCCGTAAGTATTAAATCCAGTAAATCGTGTTATATTGGGTAGTACAGATCATTAAAGTCTCCCTGTGTTGTGTAATGTTGATGACGCTGGCCGTCACAGGATACTTTGTCTTGATAAATCACTCACTATTACACAGTTTATTTTTGTGTTGTCTGTAAGTATTATATATTGGCCTTAAGATAGATAGATACTGCAATTTATTTTATGCTCTCCACAACAAAGTTAGGGCCATATACAGTCGAATTTCCTTGGCTGGAACACCGAAAGGACTAATGAAAACAATTCGATCTAGGAGGGTGTTCAAGCTGTCATGTTTGAACTATGTAGGGACAGCAAAAAGGGTTGGAGATATCCATAGTGCTCATATAATTAAGAAATATTTCATGGGCACCGGTGGTTTGTTGGAGATTTACATATAGATGGCCGTTATTTTCTTTAATATTTTACCCAGAGCGTAGCGCAGCGAATCGAGGGGTAAAATAAACGAAAATAATGGACACCCATATGTAAATCGACTACAAACCACCGGCGAACATGAATTATTTTGATTCTAATATGACATTTAATGATCTGGACGGACCTATAGTGTACATAGTAATAACAGCTATTATGTAAGATTTACTGACGTTTTTGTGCACAATACATATTGTGACGTCGTCTGTTTCAGTGTAGAGACTGTTGTGACGTCGCTCATAATGTTATTGGAGATTTTCATATGGCTGGTCGTCATGGCTTCCATTGTTTTCATATTAGAATTGCAGTTTGAACCCTCAAAGTTCAGCTGTAGTTTAACCTTTGTCTATCATTCACCAACAAACAGTTTTCTGAATGTTTTACAGAGACCGTTTCAGATACTGAATTGATATTTCATATGCAAATTTACTTTACTTAGTTACATAAAGAGATCATGCTTCATCTAGATTCTTCTATTTTGTAGGGGTGTATCAATGGCATTTGACTTAAAAAATTTCACGACAGGTTTCCTGACTTTTGTAGACCACTTTAGATACCTACCCAAAATTAATTTTGACAATGTGATCGTGATAGGGTAATTTTATATTGATAATGTTATTGCTACATATCAGAATTTTTTTCACTAATTTTGGATAATCATGCCATATAGCTTTTAAGTTTTAATAGGTATTGAAAGCTGAGAGTGTGGTGGGGGTTATAACTAGTGAGAATTGGCCTACAGATTCCTTGTTTGCTTAGATTCCTACAACTTGAGACTAAATAGAAAGTAAATATACACATGGTTTCAGTTTACTCAGTGTTCAGTGTGGATATATATATTTGGTGGATGGTTAAGTTTCTCTTATGGTTTGATAATCATGTCTACTAATTTGACATTGAATTGAATTCTGATATATAGATATTTTATACATAGTGTGATGGTACAACTACTTGTATCGGGAAGAGTCGGTGGAATGGGCCGTATCACTACAAGTCGCGCTTGCGCGATGAGTAGTGATGCAAATCATTCCACTGACGAGTCCTGATACAAGAAGTTGTACCATCACATCTTTGTTTATGATATGTTTATCTAACATTTTGAAAATAACGTTGCCAAAAATGGTTTTATTCATCTGGTGTTACATTATTTATGAGTTTTGTTGAGGAACTACATGACGTTGACGCCACGACGTCATGGATACACGTGCAACGTCGCGCCATTCTTTTATCACCACAGTGTGGTGATACAACATTCTGTATCGTACAAGTTGCTTTCTATAGTATTTCTAGCGTATTTAAAGAAAGACACTACTAATGTTAGATAAATATATATATATTGAACATTGAAAGATTTCTGTAGTATACATGGATCAGAAAACTTGGTCGCTTGAAACATACATGTTTAGTCCTCATGCCACTCTTTGTCATTTGGTTCAAGGCAAAAAACATGAAATGTTTTATTGTATTTTATTCAAATTCATAAATATATGGGAAAAGCTTATAGAAATCAATATATGATATGGAAACCAAATTAATTCAGGGATACGGATACGATCAACAGATGTGTATAACATTGGCAACTGCAATATCATAAACCTTGTGTCTGGCCTGCTCCTGTGTCTGATCATCCATGACACAGAAATCAGGATTATTTTCATATTTTGTAGAATGCTAACTTATGTTCTGATGTTTGGACCAACAATTAAACCTCTGTATCATAAAATGTATGTCTGGCCTGCTCCTGTGGCTGATCGTCCAGTACCACGACACAGAAATAAAGATTTTGAATTTATACTATTTCACAACTGTTCCATGAACCCTGACATCGTTAGACAGGAAGTTGAAGTACTAAAGAAAGATTTTAATCAGCGTATAAAACAGATTTTATTTAATTCATTGCTGACGGCATACTACATGACACTCATACCATTATGCTTTGCACAGGTCAGTATGACGAATGTGAAATACTTTGCTTGATTAATGGGCTGAAATGTATGACCATGGCATCCTATAAAAATACATATTCAGCTTTTAGTGTTTTAGATGATAACCTCTTTAATTCTGACACCATTGTTATCACTACTCATTAGAGATAAAAATCATAACCCACATGTGAGGATGGGTGATTTATACTATTTCGTTGGATATAGAAAAGGTTATGAACTTAGCTTCAAATAACAAATTTATCCTCCTCCTTTATCCAAAACATCCATTGTTTATTTATGAACTCATTTTTTGTTGTTGATTTCCATGCAATTTGAATTCCAGTTCCAATACATTTCAGTAAAGATTGGAAAGGCCTATGGTCAGATGATGGGGTAAAACTGAAAAAAAAACATGAAAAATATCAGTAGTTTCAAAATTGAGGCATTTACTGCCATTGATTATCAGTTCCAATGTCTGAAGGGTTCAACATAAATGGTGGTAATAACAAAATTACTGAACAGAACTGTCAACAGCCAAAGTCCAAGAGGCAGAAAGAAAAAACAGCTGGAAAACCACTGGAAAAATTGTCGACCACAATGGTCCTGACTTGGCACAAGCATTTCAAAAGAAATGGTGGGTTAAACTGGTTTTTTTAGGGCACCAAACCTCCCCTTCCATTGTGGTAGTGTCTCAGCAATATCTATTGAAAGGTTGTAGATAATATAAAAAAATATATTCCCAGTTTTAAGTAAAAAATGAATCTTTAATCACAGTTCAGACAGAAACTTTAAATTTTTCCACAAGGGACTGATATCTATTTAAGAACTTTTTTAATGAAATACCACATAATTTTTTAAAGCCTTGATTAATAAGGCGGTTACAAAGATAACTATGTTTAATGAGAAATTCTGTATTGGTGATAGCTTTCACGTAACAAATGAACTGTGAAACATACTCTCCATAAGCAAGAGAAGTTGGAATATGACTGTCCATGTGAGGAAAATTGATAATTCTGAAAAAAAATGTCAGCTAGGGGATTCCGATTTATACCAGATTTTTTTTCCATTAGATAGTTGTTTGGAATCAGACATGCATTATCACATGTAAAAGAGCTTATGAGCTCTTTATACCATTGGACTGATTCAGAAATTCGACTTCCGTCCTCGTAAATGACGTTGCACAAACTCAGCGTACTTGTAAAATACGTTTGGACCAATCAAGAACGTTCAGAACAATGACAATCCCATAATGCCATTGCATTTCTGAATCGGTCCATTGAACATTTTTGGTTAATTATTCAATTTATAAAAATTTTGTTGGAATTAAAGAGAGGGAATGAAGACATCTTGTTTGAATTTTTGAAGCATGCTTTTAACATAGTTGTGGTGATGGTGAAACAATGACATTATTAATAACATTTTGACATTTACCCCATTTCCTTTCTTTTTCATATAAAACATAATTCATCCCAGACTTACTTTGGAAGTAGTTTTGATTGTGGACATCAGTTTTTGTGGTTTTCATAAATATCATTATTTCGTGGGTACTTAAATTTCAGTTTCGAATTGTACCATTAAAACTAAAGGGGAAAAATCCTTTGGTTGGACACCTGATTTCATGTTTTTAACAAACCACGAAATCCACAAAAAATTGAAACCCTATGAACAATAGTTCTTTCACAGTATTGTTTATTAACAACATTTCTTTTCCTTTCCACTTTCTTGGGCCTTATTACTTGTCTTTAGAGTCCCTTCCATTGGATGCTCATTGGCAGATCCAAGTGTGTGTGGGGGGGATCCAGGGGTAGAACCCCTCTGTTTCTTGAANCAGAACTGTCAAGAACCAAAGTCCAAGAGGCAGAAAGAGAAAACAGCTGGAAAACCACTGGAAAAATTGTCGACCACAATGGTCCTGACTTGGCACAAGCATTTCAAAAGAAATGGTGGGTTAAACTGGTTTTTTAGGGCACCAAACCTCCCCTTCCATTGTGGTAGTGTCTCAGCAATTGCTATTGGAAGGTTGTAGATAATATAAAAAAAATATATTCCCAGTTTTAAGTAAAAAATGATTCTTTAATCACAGTTCAGACTGAAACTTTAAATTTTTCCACAAGGGACTGATATCTATTTAAGAACTTTTTTAATGAAATACCACAGAATTTTTTAAAGCCTTGATTAATAAGGCGGTCACAAAGATAACTATGTTTTATGAGAAATTCTGTATAATTGGTGATAGCTTTCACGTAACAAATCAACTGTGAAACATACACTCCATAAGCAAGAGAAGTTGGAATATGACTGTCCATGTTAGGAAAATTGATAATTCTGAAAAAAAATGTCAGCTAGGGGATTCCGATTTATACTAGATTTTTTTTCCATTAGATAGTTGTTTGGAATCAGACATGCATTATCACATGTAAAAGAGCTTATGAGCTCTTTATATCAATGGACCGATTCAGAAATTCGACTTCTGTCCTCGTAAATGACGTTGTGCAAACTCAGCGTACTCGTAAAATACGTTTGGACCAATCAAGAATGTTCAGAACAATGACAATCCCATAATGCCATTGCATTTCTGAATCGGTCCATTGAACATTTTTGGTTAATTATTCAATTTATAAAAAATTTGTTGGAATTAAAGAGAGGGAATGAAGACATCTTGTTTGAATTTTTGAAGCATGCTTTTAACATAGTTGTGGTGATGGTGATACAATGACATTATTTAATAACATTTTGACATTTATCCCATTTCCTTTCTTTTTCATATAAAACAGAATTCATCCCAGACTTACTTTGGAAGTAGTTTTGAATGTGGACATCAGTTTTTGTGGTTTTCATAAATATCATTATTTCCTGGGTACTTAAATTTCAGTTTCGAATTGTACCAGTATTCATTAAAACTAAAGGGGAAAAATCCTTTGGTTGGGAACCTGATTTCATGGTTTTAACAAACTACGAAATCCACAAAAAATTGGAACCCTATGAACAATAGTTCTTTTACAGTATTGTTTATTAACAACATTTCTTTTCCTTTCCATTTTCTTGGGCCTTATTACTTGTCTTTAGAGTCCCTTCCATTGGATGCTCATTGGCAGATCCAAGTGTGTGTGGGGGGGATCCAGGGGTAGAACCCCTCTGTTTCTTGAAGAAAAATTTAAATTTGCACAAAATGTAGACAGAAAAATCAGAAAAATGGCTTGGAACCCTCTTTTTCTGGAACCTGCCCTTATTTCTTCATTATTTGAAATCTTTATGACAAGAAATAAAATAAAACTAAAACAACTACTTGTCAAGTAGGTAGCAAGATTGTGGTACCTAGTGAAATTAAGGGTTCAAGTAAGTAGTAATAAAATGGAATACACAAATAAAAACACTTCAGCTATAAAAGAAAACTTGTGCAAAAAAAAAACTAATAATAGAGACTTATATGATCTATTGTTTATAAGAAGTAACCATGGAAGTGAATGAATTACATTTACAATTTCTGTCCTTGTCTTGTACTCCTACTAACAACAGGTAGTTTTTACCCTAACATCAAAACAAATACTTTTTGTTTCAGATAAACAAATGGACAGTTATATATTTAATTTGTGGTTTGAAGTGGCGATAGTAATTTGGTTTAATTTAATGATGTTTCATTTATACACACCACCTTAGACTGCTCTGGAAGCCTTTAAAAATGAAATGAAAGTTAAAGACACATGAAAAATTGCCTTCAACATTAAAGTAAACTATCAGTCATGTGTCAGTCTTTCAAAAAATGTTAACATATGAAATGAAAAACACTTTTCCATGAACAAGAGAGATACCACTAACTACTACTAACTGTCTTGCTTGATATAAATAAATACTAAATGTCTTTTAGCATGTACAAAACAGTTGTCAGACATGTTGGGTAAGTCCCCGTTGTAGTTCTGCATGAGTTATGCCCCTTTGTATTATTTAGGTAGATCATTATTTTCCCTATACAGGGAATGAATAGCATGGAAAGATATCTAGCTACATAATTATGTTTACATGTATTCTGTTTTTATCTTTCATTTTCCTCATTTCATATACAATCTATAACTTCTTATAGCTCTCCTCACGAAGTGAGGGGAGGGCAGCTTATGTGATACCACCGTGTTGACATCTGCATCAAGTAAGGAGGAATAGGTATATTCCATTCTGGCTTACTGACATGTCCCACATCAACCATATTTGTATATATGATGCATTTTTGGATGGCAACTACCTTGCATGCTTTGGATGCTGTCTATGAGTCTTTTCATTCAAAGATCTTCTCCTCTGAAACTACTGG
>MJUU01030486.1:162360-188700 GCA_002080025.1 Modiolus philippinarum
CGTGGCAAAAGATTTACACATGGGGGCTTGGAAATTTATTTATGAGCTTTGCGGTTTTAGTTTTGATACATGTGGTGCAGGCATCTTGACAAATGTGCATCAAATATTTATTTAAATATTCTTACAGCAGTTTTTAAAATAAAAATGTTGTGAATGTTCTGAGATGTCAAATTATACTAGCTGTTTTTTAATTTGTCTTTCGAATATAAACAAAAAACAGAAAAAAAGCTCACATGTCAGATTTGACAGTATGTGTTAAAATTTTAAGCAAAAAATAGCCTCTGTAAATGCTTCAGAAAATGTTTTTCTATATGCTATAGAAACATCTCATTGCTAAATATATACTTTGTAGTTTTGAAAACGAAGTAAAAATTGAATTGACAAAGTGTCAATAATTTTATTCTAACATGATTCGGAATCTAGAGTTAACATTTACAGTTGATCTTTGAAGTCTTAAACTGCAATAAGTCAAACATGATTGATGTCTCAAACCTTTTTTTGGACCCTTTCTTCAAATTTAAACTGTTTTCTTTTTTTTAAGCTTTTTACACGGCAAGCTTCTTTAATCTGTCTCTGATATATGTCACTTTACATATAAATTGCTCATGGCTGTTCAGAACATCAAAGTGATGGAAAATATGATGATGACCAGGTTAAAGTCAATTAGTAAATATCTTCATGATGCCGTGAATACATTCTGAAGTCATTGACAATGTTATCAAGTTTATTGCTCTGTATGTAATGCTGAGACACCAGATCTGGTTTTCATTATAAAACTTAGACTTTTCATTTTATATAAACAACAGTTACTACAAAATTTATAGAGTTTAATGACAACACAGAATATTTTTGAAATTGCTAAATCTATGATTAAAATTTTGCATGAAATTTACAACAGAATATAGACAATGCCAGACATACATTCTATTAAGACATACCGCTAAAGTGAACTCTAGGGGCCTTCTTGATCTTGCTTGAGGGGGTGAAAATTATTGACCTCTGGTTGAAGACCCCCAGGCGACATCAAGATGAAGACAGGAATAAAAGCCCTTCATTGATAAACTGGAGTTTTCTATGTAGTGTGTGCGTTTTTGTCACATGTACAGTCACTCCATATCCTTTCATTTTTTTCTATATGTATTCTTTGTTGCCCTACAAAATTTAAAACAGTTATCTGATATTTATTGTCAATAAGTATTATAATGATCTTACATTTTATCAACATAAAAGATTCTTACATTAGATTGAGGTATTTGTGATAAAGTCAGTTTATCATACTCCAATCCAAATATTATATAACCAGAAATCTGGGTAAGGTAGAACCTATATATTTCTATGACTACAGATATATGTGCAATGACTATTTGAGTAATATTATGTTCTGTGATAAATGTTGTTTTTTATTGTTGTATCACTGCCATCAATAAAGCTAGTCAATAACGACTAAAAAAATATGGTTTTATACTTATCTAACTTATCTTCCTTTGGTACTGAAAGAAGAGAGAATAGGTAGTCAAATATGGTCTTATACTTTAATGGCTGACTTATTAGGGCCCCGCCATGAAATGGTGGCACCCTATAGTAATCAGTCTTACAAAAACAGGAAAACAGCAAACACCTACAATGGCCAGGAACTACAATCACATGCCACAATTTACAAGCAAACAATAATGAAAACAAGAGACAAACATAAATAACGATAGTCTGTCTGTCAGCATTTTCTATGTCTTGCGATAACTCAAGATTGCCTCTGCAGAATTTTACAATTTTTTTACTCAATGTTGGACTTGACCAAAGGAAGCTCCTTTTTGTTTTAAACTATTTTGGGGAAAAAACTTAGTTTTTACATGAAAAAAATGCATATTTTGAGAATTGACACTATGTGGTACGATTATTTGAGATTGGCTTCAAGGGTTTGAATGATTAAGATACTAATAACTAAATACCGAAGTTAATGTGAATTTACTTTCTGCATATGCACATTTTGACAATTTATGTCTCATCAGTGCAGATAAAATCTAAACATTTGGAAGACCAGAAACTCAAAGATGTTTAAAAACTGATAGAGAACAAATAACCAATATGATCTAAATGTAAAGCCAAAATCAGCTAAGGACAGAGCTTTGCATGAGGGAGATACTCCTTAGTTTTCAACAAAATTTACAAAAATTTAGATATTGTAAGGTTCAAAATATAATCGGTTTTCGGGTCAGCACCGAAGTACTGACTACTGGGCTGGTGAATACCCTCAGGGACTAACAGTCCACCAGCAGTGGCATCGACCCAGTGGTAACAAATAACTAAATACCGAAGTTACTGTTAAATACCGAAGTTACTTTCTGCATATGCACATTTCGACAATTTATGTCTCATCAGTGCAGATAAAATCTAAACATTTGAAAGACCAGAAACTCAAAGATGTTTAAAAACTGATAGAGAACAAATAACCAATATGATCTAAATGTAAAGTTAAATGTAAACTAAAGGTTGGATTGACCAAAGGAATCTCCCTTTCGTTTTTAAGAAAAATAGGAAAACAATGTTTAGGAAAAAACTTAGATTTTACATGACAAAATGCATATTTTGAGAATTCACACTATGTCATACAATAACCTAAGATTGGCTTCACGGATTTGAATGATTTAGATACTCAAGGCTGGAACGACCAAAGCAAGGTCCCTTTCATTTTTGAGGAAAATCAGACAACAGTTTTTTTTTTTTGGAAAAACTTTGTTTTTCTATGAAAAAGTGCATATTTTGAGAATTAGCTCTATGTCGTATGACAGCTTGAAATCACCTTAACAGATATTTTAGGAAAATTTTATACATTGTGTTGGACATGATCAAATGGAGGTCTCTTTCAATGATGAGGAAAATCGAAAAACAATTTTTGGGGAAAAAACAGTTTTTATGTAAAAAAATGCATATTTTGAGAATTAGCTCTATGTCATATGATAAACTGAAATCACCTTCACAGATTTTTGTCTCGCCAGTGACGAAAGTCGCTGAAAGCGAGACATAGGTATTGCATTACGGCGGCAGCTGGCTATGAGGGCATTATAAACTTTTTCTAAAACCTTAATAACTTTTTAACTGTAATGCATACACAAATCATCTTTGTTCCACAGATGCCTTAGGTTACGAGCTTTCCAGCATCACATGTTTCAGATGACCTTTGGGTTGTCTTCATGGTTCAATGACTCCATGAAAATTGCAACATAGTTTCATATTCAAGTCCTTTTCTCTGTATTTGTTATGCATAGATCCATTATATTTACTGTATTGATGCATGTTAGTGGGTACATGCCAGTCTGCCACTTGTCAAGTGACATTGACCTCATTTGCACGGTTCAGTGATTGTAGAAATTGCGACATAGTTTTACTTTCAAGTCAATTTCTGAACCATTGTAATGTGTAGAGATATCATATTTGGTGTAATGGTTCATTTTAATGAGTACATGCCAGTCTGACACCTGTCGTGTTACGTTGACCTCAATTTCATGGTTCAGTGACTTGTTATTATTTTTACATATATGTCCATTTCTCAGCTATTAGGCTAACTGTTACATATTAATGGGTATATAGCAGTCTGACACTTGTCAAGTGACCTTGACTTTAATTTCATGCTCCAGTGGCTTTGTTAATTTTTTTATATTGATGTACATTTCTCAGCAGTTAAAGAACCTAGACCCTCCATATTAGGTTTATTGTTTCATACTGAAGGATCAATGCCAGTCTGACACCTGTCAAGTAACCTGGACCCTAATTTCATGGTCCAGTGACTTTGTTAATTTTTATGCCCCCGGATCTTTAGATCGGGGCATATTGTTTTTGCCGTGTCTGTCTGTTTGTCTGTATGTTTGTATGTATGTATGTATGTATGCCTTCATATTGGTATGTGTATTGATCATGCAAATTTCACTAAGGTCAGGTCAAAGGTCAAGGTCACAGACGTCAAAAGGTCAAAATCTAGATTTTGCTTTACCTCGTAAATAAAAATTGTTAGAGGCTTGATATTATATATGTGAATAGATCTAATAATGCTTAATACAAATATACCCAAGAAATTTGGGTCGGGTCAAAGGTCAAGGTCACTGAGTGCAAATTTGAAAACTTGAACAAAAACTTTAACATTGCCTATATCTTTTCAACCAGACGTGATAGGACCTTCATATTTAGCATGTATATTGGTCATATGAAGCTGAACAGCATTGTGCAAATTTTACTAAGGTCAGATCAAAGGTCAAGGTCACAGAGGTCTAAAGGTCAAAATATAGATTTAGCTATAGCTTATTAATTACAATTGCTAGAGGCTTGATATTCCATATGTGAATAATGTAAAAGTAGAAATGTTCGTGGGGGATTAAATTTCGTTTATTTCGTGGGTAAGACTTATCCACGAAATTAAAGCCCAACGAAATTAATTCAAGCAATAGTAATTACTATATATTATATGGATTCCACGAAAATTTGCCCACACAAAATAGGTTTGAGGATTAAATCCACGAAATTTTATACAATAGATCTAATGAATCTTAGTACAAATCTATCCCCCCAAAAATATTCTATCAGGTCAAAGGTCAAGATCACCGAGTTCGAATTCGAAAACTGTCAACATTGCCCATATCTTTCCAACCAGATGTGATAGGACCTTAATATTTGGCCTTTATATTGGTTATTATTCAGATTTCACTTAGGTCAGGTCAAGGGGTCAAGGTCACAGATGTCAAAAGGTCAAAATCTAGATTTCGCTGTAGCTCATCAATTATAATTGCTAGAGGCTTCATTATACCCCCCGACCTGGAAGGTCGGGGGTATATAGTGATCCACACGTCCGTCCGTCCGTCTGTCACACTTTTTCGTTTCCAGATGAAAAGAAGAGAACGCTTTTAAGCAGCTTCCTCAGATTTTAATATGTTATTTCTTACTATGAAATGAAGGTTAAGTTTGATTTTGACGAAATTCTCGTTTGTCGTTCAAGACTTATTTGCCCTTGATTGTTAAAAAACGCAGATTTTTCAGTTTCCAGATGATAAAAAGAGAACGCTTTTATGCAGCTTTGTCAAATTTTAGTACAATGTATGTTATTTCTTACTGTGAAATGAAGGTCAAGTTCAATTTTGACGAAATTCCCATTTGTCGTTCAAGAGTTATTAGCCCTTGATTGTTAAAAAAACGCAAATTTTTCAGTTTCCAGATGATTAAAAGAGAATGCTTTAACGCAGCTTTCTCAATTTCTTATTATGTAATGAAGGTCAAGTTTGATTTTGACGAAATTTCCATTCGTCGTTCAAGAGTTATATGCCCTTGATTGTTAAAAAAACTCTAATTATTTTCAGTTTCCAGATGAAAGAAAGAGGATGCTTGTACGTAGCTTTCTCAAATTTTAATATGTTATTAGCCGAGTTGTGACAAAGTCGAATCCGGCTTATAATTTGATGAATGGTGTCTGGGCATCGGGATGTCTGGGCCTCTGGATGAAATCTTGAGAACCTCATGTCATATCTAAATGAAACAGACATGAGTTATGATTAGAAGAGGAACACTTTCGATTTTGAGATTTGTACGACAAAGGTCAAGGTCACTACTTCTAAAAATATAACAAAAATAAAACATTTCAATAAAGTCTAAAATTACATGTTTGGTATTATTTGATAACAAAAATAGCTAAAAAAAAGTTTTATTGTTCATACAAAAGTAGTTTTTATATTGCTGGATCATGTAAATTCATTTTGTAGTTCTAATTATGAACACCAACACACATCATTTAGGATGTCAATTACTTAAAAATAAGATGTTATGAAAATTTGGTCAAAATTAAAAAGGGAGGTAATAAAACTAAGGGAGGTAATTCATTTAATTTGAAGAAGTATTCAATATTACTAAAAGTCTTTTGCACTGTCCAGTTATAATAAATTTTAAATGAAAAAAAAAACATTTGTGTATTCTTATTTTTTGTAAATTATTGATTTCAGCAATACATATTTTTGAATTATAAGGGGAACCCCTGCCCAAATATTTTTGAATGGTGGTCTAAAATGGGTTGTAATGGATTGTGGAGCTTTCAGTTGTCGTGGAAACCATACCAGGACACTGAATCTTTGGAAAAAAAAATATTCTGCTACATATTTTTCTTCACAATGTAAATTAGATTATAATGGAAACCAAGTTTTTTTATGAAAGGGGGACTTGGAATGCTTTGCTTTCAGCAATATGTATTACCTGGATTACAAGGGGAACCCCTGCCCATTTTTTTTTAATGGTGGTCTGAAATGGGTTTAAATGGATAGTGGAGATTTCAGTTGCCATGGAAACCAAACCAGAACACTGAATCTTTGAAAAACGGTATTCTGCTACACATTTTTTTTCACATTATTTTAGAAATATGTATAAACTAGATTATACATATAAGGGGAATCCCTGCTAAATCTATTTTGAAAGGGGGACTTGGAAAGTTTTGATTTCAGCAGTATGTATAACCTGGATTAAAAGGGAAACCCTGGCCCAATTTTTTTTTGAATGGTGGTCTGAAATGAGTTAAAATGGCTAGTGGAGCTTTTGGTTGCCATGGAAACCAAACCAGAAAACTAGAATTTTGAGAGAGAGAGAAAAGTTATTCTGACACATACTTTCAAGATTTCAGCAATATTCAAAAACTAGACTTTAAGGGCAACCCTTGCCCGAAGTTTTTTTCTTTGGAAAGGGACTTGGAATGTTTTGACTTCATGCAGCTATCATGTATCTCTTAGATTATTCGCAATCTGGCTTTCACACCTTTGGTGCGTTTTCTGATTTTTTCTTACGGTGAAATGAGGGTCAAATTCAATTTTGACAAAATTCCCATGTGTTGTTCAAGAGTTATTTGCCCTTGATTGTTAAAAAATGCAAATTTTTCAGTTTCCAGATGATAAAAAGAGAACACCTTTAAGCAGCTCTCTCAAATTTTAATGTTATGTCTTTCTATGAAATGAACCACTTTTTGCAGTGAAAATCTCAAATATAGTTCCATATGTAGTGGTGGGTGATTGCTAGGGAGAGTGGGGTATCAGTGATCAGTAGATCACCAATTCTAGTATTCTATATGTGAAGAGATCTAATAGAGCTTAGTACAAATCAACCAAAAAAATTTCAGTTAGAAGGTCAAAGTTACTGAGTGAAAATTTGAAAACTAATATTGCCTTTATCTTTTCAACCAGATGTGAAATGACCTTTATATTTGGCCTGTATATTGATCATATAAAGCTAAACACCATCTTGCAAATTTCATTAAGGTCAAGGTCACAGAGGACAAAAGGTCAAATCTAGATTTTGCTTTTAGCTCAGTAATTACGATTGCAAAAGGCTTGATATTCTATATGTGTATAGATCTAATGGAGGTTAGTTCAAATGTCTACCTAACCTTAATTTCTAGTGATTGCAATTTTAGCATGTTTGTATTGTAGAGATGGTTGCTACCGGGGGCATAGTGTTTCACAAACACATCTTGTTTACATTGATGTCCAGTCTGACACCTATCAATTAACCTTGACCTTAATTTCATGGTCCAGTGACTTTGTTAATTTTTTACATTGACGTCCATTTCTCAGCAATTAAAAAACCTAAAATCTTCATATTAGGTTTATCTTAAAGTTGAATCAGGCATTAATTTTCTTGACCTTCTGTATTAGGTTCATCATGTGTAAATGATAAGGTTTATGTTCTGGCGAGACGTTTCTGTGTCTACACTTGTTATAAATTTTACACACAGTGTTGGACATGATCGAAGGATGGTTACCTTCTATTTTTAGGAAAATCAGGAGATAAGTTTCGGAGAAAAACTTAGTTTTTATATAAAAAAAATGCATATTTTGAGAATAAGCTCTTTGTTGTATGATTACACAGATTTTTATAAATTTTATACACTGTGATGGACACAATAAAAGGATGGTTGCTAAAAAGCCGATTCTGTTTTGAACCTTACAATATCTAAGTTTTTGTAAATTTTGTTGAAAACTAAGGAGTATCTCCCTCATGCAAAGCTCTATCCTTAGCTGATTTTGGCTTTACATTTAGATCATATTGGTTATTTGTTCTCTATCAGTTTTTAAATATCTTTGAGTTTATTGTCTTCCAAACGTTTAGATTTTATCTGCAGTGAAGAGACATAAGCTGTATACAGAATTTAAATTCACAGTAATTTCGGTATTTAGTTATTGCTTTCACTTTTGATTAAAATCAGAAAACAATTTTTTTGCAAATACTAGTTTTTATATGAAAAAATGCTTATTTTGAGAATTTGCTCTATGTCGTATGATAACTTGAGATTGCCTTCACAAATGTTAATACATTTTATGCACAGTATTTACCTTGATCAAAGGTAGGTCTTTTTCCATTTTCAGGTGAATAGACTTTACAAACATTTGGTGTATGGTTTTCCAAATGTTTTGATTTGATCTGCCCTGAAGAGACATAAGTTGTCGAAATGGTCATATGCATAAACCAAATTTACAGTAACATCGGTATTTAAGATGTGCATTTAGTATTTGCATGAAATTCGACAAACAGGTTTCTCGGACACTAAAAGGGGCGGACCCTTTCTGATTTTGTCATTATTCTAGTCTCCCTTACCTTGATACAGTCAGAAAAACTAGTCAAAAATGACTTAATAATATTGTTTTATATTTATCTGACTTATCTCCCTTACTTTGTTAAAAAAAACAGAAAATTAGTCAAAAACGATAACAACTAGAGGCAAATTGGACTGATAAGCCACAAAGTATATCCTGCTCAGATAAATGAATAGATTTTCTATTGTTGCAAATTGTATGGAATTGTTCTTCATTTATCTGAAACTGTTAATCAGATTAAATTCAGTTGTTATGCACATAATTTACTTATGGTCCAATCTATCGTATATACTAATTTCAAGGTTATGTCATGTGCAACTCTTTTACAAGCAGCAAAGAGCAGGATATACTTTGTGGCTCATCAGTCCAATTTGCCTCTAGTTGTTATCTCACGCATCACCATTACTTTAGTTGCGGCCCGAAAGGAATTCAGTAATGATAAGATATTATCACTATAAAACACTAAAAGTCTGAAACGGACACTTTTGTACTGAAAAGTACTCGACAAGTCTCAACTTGTCTGAAAATTTTTAAAGTAGTCTCGACCAAAGTCTGATTCAGTCTGAAATTTACTGAACCAGTCTCGACCTGTCTCAACTAGTCTGGACCAGTACTAAAAATTCTCGACCTGCCTCGACCAGTCTGATATAGTATTGACGGTCTTGTCAAGTCTGATTTAATGCTGAAAGAATCTCGACATGTTTGAACCTGTCTCGACCAGGCTGGATCAGTTCAGAGAGTCATGACCTGTGTTAAAAAACAAGAGTTCAGCATTCTAAACCTAGCGAAAATAAAAAAAAAAAATTAAAGTGTTTTTCTAACTTCATTTTGATGAATAAACCGAACCTCCAGACATGTTAAAACATACTTATTAAAAGTCTATATTTTATATAACAGAAATCCCTAAATAATGCATCTAGTAATTTTTTACTGAAATAAAAATAATTCTTTTCTCAAAAATTAATATCAAATATTTTCTTTTGTTTAAGTCAAACTCAAATCTATGCATATAATTATTATCTTAAATTCATAAGAGAAAATATGAATCAATATAAAATGCACAAATTTGATTATTTGTATAGATAATATTTAACATTTATTTCTGATATATTCAATAAATTATTTATGATTGCAACTTGATTTTCATCATCAGTTAGACCTTCAATTAACAAACATGGCACAAGTATGATACATGGCCTCAGGTAAAAATTGTGTGTTTTACATATTAACATCTGTGTATATAACATGTAATAAACATGCTACATGTAAAAGACCTTTTATATTACATCTATAAATATTAAAAGTACCTTAAATAGCAATGTTTTGAAAACATATGTTTCATAACTAATGATTAGTGGTACACACATTCAATTTGAATTGGAACTGATGTTTTATAATTTTGATTATATTGATAAAAAAATCCCTTTTCTAGAATAAAAAACCCATGCAAATTTTAAAAAAAGTAGTAAAAAAGCAAAAAAAATTAACAAAGTAAAATCATATTCAATAGATCTCTTTGAGTGTCACATGAAAGTTAATTTTTCTTTCTTTCTATTTTCTTATTTCTTTATAAGTATGTTTCATGTAAACGTTTTTGCACTGATAAATGTAGTAAAAAAAACTCTAGCTATACAGTATACAGTATATTATTTTTCTGTTCCTCATATGGTAATGCTAGCTGATATTGTGATTTTAGAATTTTTGATACGTTGTATATAACAGTAATAAGAGCATTTGACGAACATTTTGCGATCAAATGCATGAAGGGTTGATTCAAGAATTTAATTTTTAAACACTAAATTAATTTACTAATTCAAAGCTGAACTAGAATACTGACAAAGTCAGAAAGGGTCCCGCCCCCTTTTGTGTCCCAAAAACCTGTTTGCGGAATTTCATGGAAATCATAAAACAATTTTTGGGGAAAAATATAAATAACAAAATCTTAAGTTATTGTAAATTTAGTTTCTGCAAATGACTGCTATGACAATTTATGTCTCATCTGTTCAGATCAAATCAAAACATTGAAAATAATATATGAAGTTCATTTCAAGTTATCATACGACAGAGCTAATTCTCAAAATATGAAAAGTTTTTCCCCAAAAATGTTTTATGATTATCCACAAAATCAGTAGGGACCTTCTTTTGATCAAGTCCAATACTGTGCCTAAAACGTATAAAAATCTGTGAAGTCATTTCAAGTTATCATACAACATAGACCTTATTTTCAAAATATGCACCTTTTCATATAGAAAATAATTTTCCCCAGAATTTTTTTTTCGGATTTTTCCTGAAAAAACAAAAGGGAGCTTCCTTTGGTCAAGTTCAAGTTTGGGTATGAAAATCATTAAAATCACTGAAGGCAATCTTGAGTTATCGCATGACATAGAGTTAATTCTCAAAATATGCACTTTTTCATATAAAAACTGAGTTTTTTTCCCAAAAATCATTTTCTGATTTTCCCCAAAAACAAAAGGGAGCTTTCTTTGGTCAAGTCCAACCTTTAGTATCAAAATCATTAAAATTCCTAAAGGCAATCTTGAGTTATTGTACGACATAGAGCTAATTATCAAATATGCACTTTTTCATATAAAAACGAAGTTCTATCCAAAAAATCATTTGCCGATTTTCCTCAAAAACGAAAGAGAGCTTCCTTTGGTCAAGTCCAACCCTGAGTATCAAAATCATTAAAATCCCTGAAGGCAATCTTTAGCTATAGTACGACTTGGAGCTAATTCTCAAAATATGCAATTTTTCAGATAAAAAACTAAGTTTTCACCCCAAAACGGTTTTCCGATTTTCCCCAAAAACGAAAGGGAGCTTCCTTGATTAAAGTTCAACTTTGAGTAAAAAAATCATAAAAATACGTACAGGCAATCTTGAGTTATCGTACGACATAGGAAATGCTGATGGACAGACAGGCTGATTACTATAGGGCGCCGCATGGCGGGGCCCTAATAAGAGATTTCCATGATCAAGACTATTTCATTACAATTTTAGATTGGTTGAGACAGGTCGAGATTCTTTCAGTACTATATCAGACTGGTCGAGACAGGTCGAGACTATCCAGTACAGGTTCAGACTGGTCGAGACTCTTTCAGTACTATATCAGACTGGTTGAGACAGGTCGAGACTTTCCAGTACAGGTTCAGACTGGTCGAGACAGGTCGAGACTCTTTCAGTACAGGTTCAGACTGATCAAGACAGGTCAAGAATTTTTCAGTACATGTCCAGACTAGTCGAGACAGGTCGAGACTGGTTCAGTAAATTTCAGACTGAATCAGACTTTGGTCGAGACTACTTTTGTAATTTTCAGACAAGTTGAGACTTGTCGAGTACTTTTCAGTACAAAAAGTGCCCGTTTCAGACTTTTAGTGTTTTGTAGTGTATGGTCTTAAAGTTATCTGACTTTTCTCCCTTACTTTGGTACTGGTCTGAAAACAGAAAAGCTAGTCACTAATGACTAAATAATATTGTTATATTGTCATCTGAATTATCTCCCTTACTTTTGCATTGGCTCTTGGTACGTTCAAAATTAAAAACAAATATATCTTTTGAATAACAAGTCATAGATAGACCAGGTTTTGTTATTGATGCATCACTGAGGTTGATATATGAATATGTTTGATTTGACCTACATTTTACGCATGAGTGACTCGGGATAAAGTTGATCTATGATACTACAACTAGTAGAGGAATAAGTAACGAAGCTTCAGGTACAACTAAGGTTACTTTGGCCTACATTTCATGCATGAGTGGTTTTGACTAAAGTTTTTTAAAATCTCGGATACTATAACTCGGAGGAATAATGTTTTGTCTCTAGTTGTGTCTTGTAAAGCTTCAGGTAAAAACTAGGTAACTTTGAACTACATTTCATTCCTTAGTGACTTACCTCTAGGTTGAAGTTTTGGTAAGAGTCCAGATTTTGGATACTACAACTTGTAAATGAATAATATTTTGTCTGTAGATTTGTCTTGTAAAGTAAAGTAGCTCAGATAAGAATTAGGTGAAGTAAGTAAGAACCAAACATCAAAAAATCAAAAATCAAAAACATCAATCAAAAAAGAACAATCCAAGGACAATGGCAACATTGGAAAACACAAAGAAACGGAGACATAACATAAGTACGGCACAGAAAAGAAAAATGAAGACACAGACACATAAAGATGAACAACACAGACCCAATAAAATCATGGGTGAGATCAGGTGCACCGGTAGAGTAAGCATCTCCTGCTTCTTATAAGACACCCGCCGTGTTGAACATGTCAAATCTGTTAGTAAAGTCAAATCCGTGAGAGGAAACTACAATTAAGCTTTAAAGGGAAAGATCTGTTGTCATCTGGGACACAGATATCCCATAGCGGTACACAAGATGGTGATGTCGACCGTAAAACTTCTGGAGGGATGGCTTCAAGTTTTGGGTAATATACACTTGTTGAAGTAGTCTATTTGTGAGCAACCGGGCTTTATCTAGGAAATCACTGTATCGAAAACAGGAATTTGAATAGCGGATGAGCTGGGAGATGTAAACTCCGGATGCCGGCGCTGTTGGGATGTTGCTACAAAGGAAAGGGAAGTTGACTATTGGAAAAGTGAAGTCATCGCGTTTGTCGTACAGCTTAGTTTGAAGTTTACCTCTGTTGTCAATTTCAAGAGTTTGACCAAACATTTCATGCATGAGTTACTTTAGTTACTTTAGTTAAAGTTTTTGAAAGAGTCCACATCTCAAAATATTATAACTAGTAGAGGAATAATATTTTGTCTGTAGATGCATCTTATAAAGTTAAGAAACTTTTGATATAAATTAAGTCATTTTGACCTACATTTAATGCATGAATGTTTAAAGATAAAGTTTTTATAAGAGTCCAGGTCTGAGATACTCTGTTGTTCAACTTAATCGCTGCGTTAAATTTTTTCAGCAACAAATTTTAAGGAGTCGTTATTTTATTAACGACTCGTTACGTTTAATCGCTGTGTTAAAATAACAAGTTGAACAACAGAACCCTGGTAAAGGAATAATTTTTATCAGTAGATGTATCTTGCAAAATTACGAAGCTCTAGTCAAAATTTAGATCTCTATGACATTGCATGCAGGAGGGACTTAAAGTCTATGTTTGTGTTACAGTCTAGATCATAGATACTACAGTTTGTAGATGATTCACCTTTCATTAGTAGATGCATCTGCTTTAAGTAGGAGGCTCGTAATTTTGCCATTACTTTAAGTCCTTTCTTTCCGCTTTCAGCTTTTTCATAGGTTTCGATCTTTGATCTCCCAATTGTTTTGATTTTTATCTACACTGAAGCTGTGGAAATGGCCATCTGAAGAACTAAAAATAACTGTACTTTTGTTGCTATTATCTGTTTTATTACCAGTGGCTCAATACTTTTTCTTGTTGACTGTTAGTCCCCCGGGATATCACCAGCAAATTTGTCTAATACTTCGGTACTGACAGAAATCTGTTAACGATTTCCGAATGTTTTGATTTGATTTGCACTGAAGAGACATAAACGACCATATGCAGAAACTAATTTCACAGTAACTTCGGTATTTTGTTAGTTGAACAATTAAAATAGCTAAAGTTAATAAATTTTAAAAAGTAAGGAATATCTCCTTCATGCAAAGCTCAGTCTGATTTTGGTTCCTCTGTGTTCTTTTAATATGTGCCTTATTCCGCGTCTCTTAACTAAATATTTCAGGACATGCTCAATTCGATTTTAGGAGGTCCAGAATAATTAAAGGAGGTCAGGAAATAACTATTTTGATCAATTATTTATGAAGGTCCTGAAATTTTTTTTAAAAAAAAGGTTAATTCTGCAAATGGCCATTTCGACAACTTATGTCTCTTCCGTTTAGATCAAATTAAAACGTTTGGAAAACAAAAACCCAATTAATGAATAAAATTTGACGGAGGACAAATAACCAACAGTTAAAATCTTTTCAACTTATTCGACATAATCCCAATTAAATTTGTAAGTAAATAATTTGAAGGTAAGAATATCAGTAATTGATCTCACTTCTTGGGTTTGCTCCTTTACAACTTAAGGATGTTCGCTAGCCAACTTTGAAGTAACAACGATTCCGATTAAATGGGATTTTTTTTTGTTAGAAAATTGTAAGAGAAGTAATTTAAGTGAAAAAAAAATAATAGGTTACCGATGTAATTATTGAGATTCAAGTGTTTGTAAAAATGGCGGGAAACTGAACTCCTCTGCATTTTTCATAGGTTTAACATGACGAATGTTTATCCAAAAATGAATGTGACAAAATAACACCAATCGAATAAATTTTTGTCAGAATGCTCCAAAAGATGTATAAAATGAAATTATGGAAAAAAATTATGGGGTCACCGGGCAAAAAGTTATTAAGCTTTTTAATAGATAAAACCAGAGAAGTCCAAAATTCTGACAGAAATACATAAACAGTTTTTTAGTAGAATTCCTAGGACAAAAGTCTTCATGATTTCATGAAACTTTGTACTATGTAGGGAAAATTATGTGTAGACGTTAATACTGCGAGCTTAAACTGGACTTGTAATAATACAGGTCAGTGAGTTGTTGCACTACCAGACAGCTTTGCGAATGTGTAGAGGGATTCCGTGTTTGAACACCTCCCCTTTTCAGGATTTCGTGCAGAATAGCAGCAATCGATAACGAATGGCAAAAATGTAACCCCCTTTGGAACTGTCCCTTTTTCTAATTCTGGATCCGTCATTTTATTACGTTTTTAACTTGTAACTAAAAGGCCAAATTGGTTTGAAATAGCAGCCATTCATATATCATAACCACATGCATACAAATTATATGGTCCTTGATCAGTGAATTTTGAACATAGCTTAGATATGCATTATTTTATACATTTTTCTTGTTTGAAAATTCGCTTCATATGTTAAAGATGAAAGCTTCTATACTGCAGCAATAAATAAAACTGAAAAGGCGTATCTTATTTTTCCTAAATTGAATTTATATATAGTATGGATTTCCATCACTTTAAAACTAATGGATCGATGACTTTATTTAAATCTTGCATGATTTGAATTAAAGATTATGAAATGTCGGTATTTGTGGTTATATGTACTCTATAGGAGTGTACACTACAAAAGGAAAACAAATAATGATGGGAAACGTGTTTCAGAAAAGGATGAAAAATAAGATTTACAGACATATGGATGAACGGCTAAAAAAGACAGGGATGTAGCGTTGCCCGACATCTAGTATTGAATTCCGTTCAAACCGGTGATAGTGGCCGTCTTTATTTTACTATGAGGTGTAAATAAAGCTCATTGTTGAAGGCCTCATGGTGACTAAAAGATGAAGAACAAAAATAAAAGCTTTGAGCCATTGCTTTGTTTTGCCATGTATTTGTAGATACTTTGTCTCATTGCATTTACTCATTCTTAATATATATAGTGCTTGTAACGAGGAATTATGTGTCCCATCATGCATTACCGCGAAACGGAATTTCCAGTTTTGCAAAATTTTGATCAAAATAACAAACATTTTCTGAAGGAGGGGTAGACAATCCTTTCTGTATTTTTAAATCATAATTTCATCAGTACAGATTTTGGGGAAAACAACTTCTATTTCCGTCATTTCATTTTACTGACAATTTGAATGTCACAACAGGGCTAACAAATGTCGGTAGATAAAACTCAATTCCAGGTTATACTCCTTACCTCAAGAGTCAGTGAAAGCTGTTGCCTCTTCCATCGTCCAACATTCCTCCCTTCCACATCGATTTGACAACAAGTAAATGAAAGTCAGCTGGAAGTTATACATCGGACCTACTATAATGAATACCTCCTGCAAAACAAATTGCTCTTGACAATTCATAGCTATGAAAAGAAATGAAATGGTGTTGATGTCGAGGAGACAACATCCCATCATCAAGTTAATAAGATCTAAAACAAAGCATCTAGCTAGGGGTCACCATACAGTCTTCAACAGTGAAGAACCTCACACGATATAGCAAGCTCTAAAAGGCCTCCAAAAGGGAATAAATAAATAAACACAAACCACATCCAATAACCCGAATATTAATAGAAGAGGAGGACAAGACAATATTTAAGCAACAAGTCCATGTCATTAATACAAGCAATATTATTATCTATTTACAAATCATTAATTCATCACTAATCGATGAACTACCGTGACAAATAATCAGAACATAATGACTTAACAACTACAGAAACCTCTTCAAAATGAAAAAAAATATATATAGGGTGCAGTTCTGTTCCAGTCTAGATTATGCACTTTGCTGACAAACTATTATATTCAAGGTTGAAAAACGTTCTTCACTAATTCAAAATTTCTAATGAAATGCTGTTACAAAATACAAAAAATACCGAAGTTGCATAAAAACAGTAAATTTCGTTAAGTTGTTCACGTGTTTCAAGGAGTAACCTCTCATCAGCAGCATTAAAATCAAATTATATGGAAAGCCATTATCCAAAAGTTGTGAAAATAGAAGTACTCATTTCCAAAAATATCGAAATGGGAAGCCAAATTCAGTACCAAGCAAGGACATCTACCAAGTGCCATACACGGAATGAAGCCTCAGTATTTTAAGGGATTAGACTTTTGATAAAAACTGTTAATTTCTATAACACGAGAGGTAAAGTCTGACTATTGGTCCACCAGCAGTGGCATCGGCCCAATGGCAATGGTTCAAAATACAAAAAATACCGAAGTTGCATAAAAATAGTAAATTTCGTTATGCTGTAAAAGTATTTCAAGGAGTAATCTCTCATCAATAATGTACACGTGTTTCAAGGATCGGAGTAACCTCAAGTTGAGGAAAATGATATAGTCTTAGGCCATGAAGTATCAGCAATGAGGGAAATATTTAGACACCTTACGACTATACATCCGACAATTTTGCGTCCAAAGAGTAACCGAATGATTCAAAGCAAAAATTCTACACTGTAAAACTCAAAATAAACGTGCATGCAATTTAACGAGAACTTTTTTGCAAAATTGAATAGAACCCTTTGTACAAAATCAGCTAGACTTAAACAAGAGTTATTTTTTTCTTATTCAAAGTAGATAGAATACCAAAAACAATAACACAGTCGACAAATAACAAGTTAAAAAAAAGGATAAGTAGAAAGCTTTATGCAATCTAGACGACAGTGCCAAGTAAATTTTTGATAATGTTATAAGTGTCATAAGAGTGGTCCTATTGAAAGTAAGGACACCTCAGTAAACGAGAACATGTTAGGGGTGTGGAATTTCCAAAAAAATAAGTCCAGAATGTTGGCAACATTGTTTTTGTTTAACTACTACTCCGTTGATATATATCAATGGTCAAGAGACCTCAGTGTGATTAAACACGTGCTCCGAAACATCAAATCTCATTTTATTTCCTAAATTTAAAGTAGTATTAAAATGTAAGGTTTGTTTAGTTGTTTGAGTTCATGTTGTTGACAAAATATAACCTAAACAGTTGACAAATAGGTTTCTTTTTACAATATATAGTACCATGCTGTTATGGATTGAAGAAAATGATCTACTAGCCTTGGGCCGGATATAGTATCGGCGATGAAGATATCAAGCTCAGGACAAATATTCAAGAATTTTCTGGGGAAGCCTCGTGGTTATACAGCCGACAATTTTACGGCCAAACAATACACATGGAAGAATGACTGAGAGTATACAATTCAAACTGTAGGACGAGAAATCATAGTGTGCAGAAAACAATTGTTTACGAACTTATACACGTATGTATTTTTAAGAGGACTTTAAAATTTCCTTCAAATGTTAATTCGCTTATCAAAACTTTTGGACTTGGTGAAGCACTGTAATCAACTCACCAGCACGCACATGATTCTCTGCAACATTGTTCAATAGATACCATCCTATAGAGTAATAAAAAATCGAATACTAGTACCTACTTTAAAAATAAACAAGTTGTAGTAGTTCAGTAAAAGGGTTAAGTGGACAGCTTCGATGTCGTAATTGCAAACTGTGTGATAGAATAGACCAGGAACACAGGAATACAGGAACTTGGCGAAGCAAACATAGGGTCTTCTTGGTGTTCTAATAGGGGAATACATCGGCAAACGAATACCGAAGCAAGAACGGGGAAAGGGGAAATACTAAAATCATAAATCCAAAATCACGGCAATTCACAGCAAATGTTGAAAACAAAGGATGCCTAAGTGAACGGAAACCTATAATCAAAATGTAAGTAAGAAAGTTCTGTTTTTTTTTCATAAACTATTATTTCGTGTATTGTAACGTAAAATTACGAGGGGAGTAGCTGTTACTATGGAAATAACTAAATACCGAAGTTACTGTGAATTTATTTTCTGCATATGCGCATTTCGACAACTTATGTCTCTTCAGTGCTGATAAAATCTAAACGTTTGGAAAATGATGAAATCAATAATAAGATAAAAGTTTTATTAATAAAACATATAATCAATGAATATTACATATAACAAACAAAGTCACAGATCATACGCCAATCCAATAATTTAAAAATACGGTAAATTCCAGTAAAAGACAGAAACACTTTACGTGCTTACGGGATCCGCACAATATTCGCTGGATTGTCCGAATTGCCCTTCTCCAGAAGTTTTTCTCATTATACCTTAAAATATTTCACTCAATGCTGACATGCTTACAAATGTGTTTTACCGAACAATTAAGTAAATTAAATCAAATGTTAACTAGCGAAAAGGAGCCGAACCTTGATTTTGATTATTTACATATGTTAATTCGAATATTACTCTATAACAAACTAATCAAACCTTGATTTTGATTATTTACAGATGTTAATTCGAATATTACTCTATAACAAACTAAAATTTACTGAAATTGAATTTAGGATATTTGTGCAATTTTAAAAAGATTGTCAAAAATCTTACTACGACAACCCCCCCTGCTCCGGTTAGACTCTGTCTCTCTTCTGTTCACATGGGTAAGTATTCTTGGATTGTTGTTTCCTCGCCTCGCTGGTGTTTGTAGTGTCGCTGGAAGTTTTTATGTTGATAACAATAACAACTAAGCGCATTCACACAGGGTTGCATAGTCTGGTTTTCCAGTGAGTCTTCCAGCTGTCGTATTTTATGTGATGTCCAATTTATACCCTGCCACGTGTAGTGCCGAGGTATTTTGTGATACCTTCAGTCGTGTGACCTTCCGTCCATACACCGCAGGTTTCCGACTGATAACTTGTGAAAGAAATATTATACGGTCTTCAAACTTGGTGTGTAAGTTGTTTACTACAAAACTCAGACCAAGTTTGATTTTGGGGTCCGAGGTCAAAGTGGTTCTGCAGTCATGCCCCTTGAAACTTTAAATTTTGCGAAGCGTGGTGGGGTATCATGTAATGCACCATTACTTTTTTCGTGAAGTTTTGAATTTCTTGTTTGTAATTAAACACATTTTTTTTCTAAATTCAATTTCCTGTCCGAAACACTATTATATTCCTAAATATTATCCTTCTTAAACTTTTCATATTCTTTATGATGTTGCGGTTTTGTTTTTTCATGTGTTCTTATTGTTCTTTTAATTTTTAATTTTCTTCTTTCAAAAACGATTCCTAAAACCATCTCTGAAAAAAAAAATTGTCAGTGCGTAAAATCATGTTCTCATAATTTGTCCCGTGGTAACATCTTGAGCATTCATTTCGGAATTCCGATTCGTCCAAATTATGAAATGGTACACACAATTTCTCCGAAATGAATGTAATAAGACGTATTTTATCTCTTGCTATGTTCTTTTCTGAGTTTTATGGGTGGATTTACACTGTTTCTGAAAATGTCCAAATAGTCTACATCGACAGCGCTTTGCGGAATTCTGTTTTCGTTTTTTTCTGTATGGCAAATCATTATTACGAAAGTGACTTACTTCATATGAATTAAAACTCTATACACCTGGCGAATACCGCAAACTAATCCTGGTAAGTCAGAAATATATTTTTTCTCCACTTGCTCTTCCGAATCTAAAATCCATATTTACTTTTTTGTACCGAGATCTTGCAACGCAAAAAGCTATAAAAGTAACAGCTGATGCTTGGGTTCTCCACCAATTATCGTAACGCAAAATTACGGGAGAACTGGCTGGTAGTTTGAAAAATGATGAAATCCGTAATAAGATAAATGTTCAATAAATAAAGTATATAAGTGAGAACCGAACCGTCAGTGTAAAAAACAATAATCCAAGGACAACGGTAACATCGGAAACATATAATCAACAAATATTACACAATGATACAGATCCTATGGCAATCCAAAAATTTAACAATAAGGTAAATTCCAGTAAAAGACAGAATCACTTTACGTGCTTACGGGATCCGCACGATATTCACTCGAGTATCCAAATTGTCCTACAGAAGTGGTTCTCATTTTACACCTTAATTTGAGTAATGTTAAAAAATGGATAACAGGAAACACCTACAATGGCTGAAAATTATAATTACATGCAACAATTTGCAAGGGAACTACACAAGAAAAACACGTATAAGACAAAAGACAAACGTAGACAACGATAGGAACTCGGGACAGCCGGACTTTGTACCGGCACTAGCAAAACCCAGTGGTAGGGTTAAACCGGTTTATGGGTACCCAAACCTCTCCTTTATCTGTCCCGTTTCCCTATAGTATAAAAACATATGAATAAAACCCAATACAGGTAGACTACTGTAACTCCATGACCACAATCTTGAAAGGAGAGAAAAAGACAATACGTAAATACCGGGATCCGCAAAATATTAATTACATTAATAAACATTAATACCGGGATCCGCAAAATATTCACTCGAGTATCAAAATTGTACTTCGTTTTATACCTTAATATGAGTAATACGAAAAATTTCACTCAATGCTGCAATGCTGACAACAGTCGCTTGCAGAACAATGAAGTTAAATAAGTAGAATGCAAATCAAAGAAACGGCGACGACCTTCATTTTGATTATCTACAGGTATTAATTCGCATATTACTCTAAAACAAATTAAAGTCTTAATTTACTGAAATTGAATTTATGATATTTATAATTTTAAAAATATTGTCAAAATTCTCACTGCGACACATGCATATCTTTATCGTGAATTATCAGGACCCAAAGCATAAATAAAAGTTTTACATTGTTTGACAAAAATAAATAAGTACATAAAGAACAATTAGTATATTTTTTTTTCGTTTGAGAATAACGGTGTTCTGCATGTTAAATGCAATTCTTAATGCTCATTTGTCTTTGTCTCATTTGTATTTACTCCATATTCATTCATTGTTTATCTCTGAAAACTGTTCAAAGCTGATTTGGTAAATAACATGAGACTAGTTAACAAAATAACTTTGGGCCATAAATAATTTTTTATTCAATTTATTTATAATATGACCAACATGTCCTAACGATGTGTCCTGCATCTTAATAAAAGAACACCGTCTTGCAAAAATCTGACCCAGAGCGAATCCCGGTTTACGCAAAAACGGATGAGGCTTCTTTTTCCTCTTTAATACTATTTCCACGTCAATTCAGATATGACACAAAACATAAAAAACAACACAAAATGAAAAAATACACATTAGAATATTGCTTGAATTGGATTCAAGAAAAATACATATTAGATTCACAATTTAATACTAAAATTTAAGTAAACCTTTATCTATAAAATCTTGCTAACAAGGTAGAAGGAAAAGTTTGGAACACAATTATTTTACAGTTAAATTCAACATTTTCATAGTATTTTTATTTTAATTTTGACACCTTTTTTATTTGACACTAAAATGTCGAACTCAAAAATTTTATGGATATACGACCATAATATTGTGAATTATACTAAGCACTTTATATGGATTATAATCAAACGTTCATAATTTACTTAATACTTTCATCTTAAATACATTTCATACATCTAAATGGGAAATATTTTTTTCTTGCTTTATGGGCTAGTGAGAATTTAATAACCATACATCATATCTTTTTTACAAAGTCAATCAAGTTTATAAAAAAAATACAAATTATGTCTCTCCAATATACGATCAGCGTTAAAAAGAGACAAAAACACCAAGAGTTAACAAGGGAGTGTTGATTCTTTTCCCAAATGCACCGTTTAAATCTATCCCTACATCAGCACTTTTTCGGTAATTAAGTCATAATGTGTTTTGTTTTCTCCCCTTTGTACTTTGTACTTTTGTCCTTTGTGCTTTGATCTATAATCTTCATTTCAGCACTTGATGTGTTATATTCTTTTTTGTTCTCATTGGATCTTTGCACCAGAACTCCCAAGGCTCCGTCAATTTATGTGTTCTGTTCAATTTTCCTAGTAATTATTCAACCCCCCTGATCTAATTTCGACAACAGAACGTTGTTCGTTACCCTTGTACATCTTCCAACTTACTGACCAGTATCTCATGTCTCTCATGTGTAAATCCTAAATCTGTTTTGTTTTCTCTTTCCTTAAATGCTTCCATTAAATCTCCTCATAAGAGCATTAAACGGTAACCCTAGTTCTGTTCTGTTCTGTTCACTCCATATCAGAGCAGCATCCGCCGCTATCCCTAGACCTGTTCTGTTAACTACATCTTGCAGTTATATAAATGCTCCAATCATGCACCGACCACTCTTTGACCCATCTTTCTAAATCACGTTTTGTCCTATTCTTTTCATTTTAAAGATAATGGTCCTTGAGTAAGAAATCTACCTCTATTGGGTTTTATTCGTACGTTTATTATACAATAGGGAAACATGATAGAGAAACGGGAGGTTTGGGTATCAATGAATTGCTTTAACACCAACGCTAACTTTTGCCAGTGCTGGTACCAAGTCCGAGTTCCTATCGTTATTTACGTTTGTCTTTTGTCTGTTTTTTTTTCTAGCGCAGTTTCCCTGTGGATTGTGGCATGCGATTATTTTCGGTCAATGTAGGTGTTAACTGTTATATTTTCTTTGTAAATATTCACATAAGAGCATTCTCCATAACCATAGATGTGGTATGTTCTCTCTTTCATTTACTTCTAAATGCCCCGTTAAAATCCATAACAGATCATCCCAGGTAACTCTAGATTTGTTCTGTTTTCTCGACCTTGTAGTTTTATACATGCTCGCTTTATATCTCAACATAAGAACATCATCCACAAACCCTCGATGTGTTCTTTTCTCTTTAACTTGTACTCCTATAACTCAAGATAAGAGCATCCCTAAAAACGTAGATGTGTTATGTTCTCTCTATCACGTACTTCTATAAAGGTTCCATATCAGATCATATCCTGTAATCATTGATTTGTTCTGCTTTCTCTACCTTGTAGATTTATATACAGAATACAGAATTTTTATTTTTTAACAATGATTATGAAATTTAACAATAATAAAATCAACAAAAACAAACGAGTACACATTATTTTAAGTTGTGTTTGTCTTTTTAGCTCACCTGGCTAATGCCAGGGTGAGCTTTTGCCATCACTTTGCGTCCGTCGTCCGTCCGTCCGTCCGTACGTCCGGTGTAAACTTTTCATTCAAAGATCTTCTCCTCTGAAACTACTGGGCCAATTGAAACCTAACTTGGTCACAATAGTCCCTAGATGGTCCCCTGCAAAAAAGTTGTTTTTCAAATCCGGGCTTTATCGAAGATGGCCACCAGCGGGGATCATAGTTTCAAAATTGGACCTTATGGGAAAACACTTTCAAAGATCTTCTCCAAGATGGCTGCCAGCGGGGATCATAGTTTTAACATTGGACCCGAAGGGAAAATACTTTCAAAGATCTCCTCTGAAACTACTTGGCTAATTGAAACCAAACTTGGCCACAATAGTCCTTAGATGGTTCCCTGCAAAACACTTGTTTTTCAGATCCGTGCTATATCCAAGATGGCTGCCAGCAAGGATCATAGTTTTAAAATTGGACCCTATGGGAAAACACTTTCAAAGATCTTCTCTGAAACTTTTCAGCCAATTGGAACCAAACTGGCCACAATAGTCTTTAGGTTGCCGCCCTGAAAAAGAGTTGTTTTTCAAGTCTTTGCTTAATGCAAGATGTCTGCCAGCGGGGAACAGTTTTAACATTTGACCCATTGGGAAAACATTAAAAGATCTTCTCCTGAAATTACATGGCCAGTAATGAAAACATACCTGGTCACAGCGGGCCATAGTTGTTCCCTTCTGAAAAATCTGCCTGGCTTGTCTGCATGGCATGGGGAACATAGTCTAACCTTGAGACCTATCGGAAGCCTATCGGAAAGCATTTAAAGATGTTCTCCGAAAATATTTAGTCAATTGGACCCAAAATTTGACTAAGTGGTCCCCTTCAAGAAACGTGACAGTAAAACTGCACCCCCATCCAAAATGGCTGCCAGTCTGGACTAAAGTTTAACTTAAGATAATATACATCAATGTCTATTAATAAATTTGAAAATAATGCCCTTAAAACATTGGGATTATTTAAACTGTATAAATCAGCCGTGGCCCAGGTGAGCGATACAGGCTCTTGAGAGCCACTTGTTTAATATATAGGAAGATACTAGTGTGGTTGACTTCATTAGAGCAATAATTACTAATTTGGTAGATAAGAGTATACTAATTCACAAACGCATGGAAACCAAAGCCAGAGAAGAGAGAGGAAGGGGAGGTTTGATGCACCATAAAACCGGTTTATCCTACCATTTCTTTTGAGATACCTGTACAAAGTAAGGACAATTTTCCGGTGGTTTCCACCTATTTGTTTTTTTTTGCCTCCTTGACTTTGTCTTCTTACAATTCTGTTCGCTTATTTTGTTATAATCCCCACAGTTGATGAAGAATGCCATATCGTGATCAATAGTTCCGTTATAATCCGGGTTCTGTTATGGTGTACTTGTTCCTGTCCTTGACTTTGGCTTCTGACAATTATGTTCGCTTATTTTGTTATCATCCCCAGTTTTACAGTTGTTTAAGAATGTCATGTCGTGATCAATGGTTCCATTATAATCCGGGTTATGTTATGGTGTACTTGTTCCTGTCCTTGACTTTGGCTTCTGACAATTCTGTTCGCTTATTTTGTTATAATCCCCACAGTTGAAGTAGAATGCCATATCGTGATCAATGGTTCCGTTATAATCCGGGTTCTGTTATGGTGTACTTGTTCCTGTCCTTGACTTTGGCTTCTGACAATTCTGTTCGCTTATTTTGTTATAATCCCCAAAGTTGATGAAGAATGCCATATCGTGATCAATGGTTCCGTTATAATGCGGGTTCTGTTATGGTGTACTTGTTCCTGTCCTTGACTTTGGCTTCTGACAATTCTGTTCGCTTATTTTGTTATTATCCCCAGTTTTACAGTTGTTTAAGAATGTCATGTCGTGATCAATGGTTCCGTTATAATCCGGGTTCTGTTATGGTGTACTTGTTCCTGTCCTTGACTTTGGCTTCTGACAATTCTGTTCGCTTATTTTGTTATAATCCCCACAGTTGTTTAAGAATGTCATGTCGTGATCAATGGTTCCGTTATAATCCGGGTTATGTTATGGTGTTCTTGTTCCTGTCCTTGACTTTGGCTTCTGACAATTCTGTTCGCTTATTTTGTTATAATCCCACAGTTGAAGTTATTTTGTTATTATCCCGAGTTTAACAGTTGTTTAAGAATGTCATGTCGTGATCAATGGTTCCGTTATAATCCGGGTTATGTTATGGTGTACTTGTTCCTGTCCTTGACTTTGGCTTCTGACAATTCTGTTCGCTTATTTTGTTATAATCCCCACAGTTGATGAAGAATGCCATATCGTGATCAATGGTTCCGTTATAATCCGGGTTCTGTTATGG
>MJUU01030486.1:188755-204425 GCA_002080025.1 Modiolus philippinarum
TGGTTCCGTTATAATCCGGGTTCTGTTATGGTGTACTTGTTCCTGTCCTTGACTTTGGCTTCTGACAATTCTGTTCGCTTATTTTGTTATTATCCCCAGTTTTACAGTTGTTTAAGAATGTCATGTCGTGATCAATGGTTCCGTTATAATCCAGGTTCTGTTATGGTGTACTTGTTCCTGTCCTTGACTTTGGCTTCTGACAATTCTGTTCGCTTATTTTGTTATAATCCCCACAGTTGATGAAGAATGCCATATCGTGATCAATGGTTCCGTTATAATCCGGGTTCTGTTATGATGTACTTGTTCCTGTCCTTGACTTTGGCTTCTGACAATTCTGTTCGCTTATTTTGTTATTATCCCCAGATTTACAGTTGTTTAAGAATGTCATGTCGTGATCAATGGTTCCGTTATAATCCGGGTTCTGTTATGGTGTACTTGTTCCTGTCCTTGACTTTGGCTTCTGACAATTCTGTTCGCTTATTTTGTTATAATCCCCACAGTTGATGAAGAATGTCATGTCGTGATCAATGGTACCGTTATAATCCGGGTTCTGTTATGGTGTACTTGTTCCTGAAGTAGACTTTATGAATTTCTCATATGGATACACTTTCATATTTTCAAATTTTGGCATTTTATTGTTTAAACTTCCAAATGTTACTCTTACTACCTGTTTATATAGCCCACGTCTAAGGATTTTACTTTGCCAAGTATTCTTGCAATTATCTTGATGAGTGCCCTGTGGTAATATATATAAATTGTGATTGTCCTCTCTTAGTCTTTTTGTCGGACAATAGATGAAAGCTTTTGCAAGAGATAACAAAATACCGAAATAACTGTTAATTTAGTTTCTACATATGCGCATTTCGACAACTTATGTCCCATCAGTGCAGACTAAATCAAAACATTAAATCCAAATACCGAAATATGTGTAAAAGCTGATAGACAACAAATTACCAAAAGGATCTAAATAGTAAAGCCAAAATCAGCTAAGGACAGAGCTATGCGAGAGATACTCCTTAGTTTTGAACAAAATTTTGTTGAATTTAGAGATTGCATCTTTCCAAAAAAAAAGTCGCTTTGCAGTTTATTCTATGTTTGTTGACGATTCTGTATCAGTGGTGTAAATAAACATATGAACGTAGATCAGTGAATTCCACCCAAACCGGTGTTAGGGGTCGTCTTTAACTTGCTATGAGGTATGAGCAAAGTTCATTGTTGAAGGTTCATGATAACTTTAAGATCAACAACAACAATAAAACCGTTGTTTCATTGCTTGGTTTTACAATGTCATTGTTAATCGCCCCGTGCTATTTTTCCTGAGTATTAGTACCAAGCTTTGACTGATGTAACCAGGAGTGCTGAACAGAGATAAACAATGGACATGCTCATGGCACAAAGTCTCCACAAATACATGTTAAAACCAAGCTATGGAACAATGGTTTTATCGAAAACTTTCAAAATAGTGCTATTTTTGCATCAGTCGGATATGTTTTATTATTTTGATATGTTTATCATACATTTTATTTAATTAGAAAAAAGATTATGTTATCATACATGATGGATTTTATTAATAGTCTCATTAATTGTTGTTGATTATTGTTTTTATATAGTTCTAATCACTGTAATTGTACTGTCTTTTCCACTTGTGGGCCCCTAATTGGTCAAATAAACTTGTATTCTTGTATTCTATTCTTGATAAGCTAACGTATACAGTAGTTTGATTTTAGTTACATTTTCATATACATGGTTTAATGTTTTTTTAATTTTGAAAGTATATTTAGTAACGAGGTAATTGATTGTTATTTTGGCTGAAGTTCTCTGCCTTATATTGTGTATAGACTACATTTAGGATGGTAAATAAACATTGAAAGAAAATGGAGTAAATGCACACGAGACAAAATCTCTACAAATACATGGATGAACCAAGCAAATGGAACAACACTTTAATTGTTGTCTTCATCTTGAAGTCACGATGAGGCCTCCAACGATGAGTTTAACTATGCAGTTAGTAATTAGGGAAAATAAAGTAAATTGCTATTTGGTCGACAGGTAAATATTTGATATTCCTAATGTCAATTGTCCTCACAGTTATTTGGTTGGGGCATTTTAACTATTACCGAAATCTCACAAGTTGTATTAAATATCAGACTGAAAATGTTACATAGTTTACATGCTATAACGTTTTACCTATTCATGTAGAAAACTTTCAATTTTGTTACTTATTCAACCAAGAATTGAATTTAAATGACAGTTGAAGCCAACTTAATATCTATAACATCATGCATATTCATGCAGACTAATACAAGTTAACCAATTAAAACATCTTATATTCAGTGAAAAAATAATAATTAAAATTTGAAAGAAAAAAGTTTCAACAATTTCAAACGCAGGGAAAATCTTAAGTGTGGTTCCATATTACATAACTGTGGTGATATTATTCCAGGTTTAAACCATTCCATTTTTTATACTTAAAAAAAGTCTGATTTGTAAGGAATAATTCAAAACAATTTGATTTCGCTAAAACACAGCCTTTCAAGGTAAGTCCTTTATTCATAATTTTCTATTTATGCAAATAATTCAGTTCAGTTTCTCTTCTTTATATTGCTCTTTTAAACGCCCATGTAATTTCATATACTTAAGATCCCATATATTTATTGACTATAAGTCGTAATTCCATATCTATGGCAACTTGGCATAGTAGCATGAAAAAGGTCCCTGCTCTGTGTGCCACCATCACAATACATATATAAATGTGACCTCTAAAATGTTAAGTATACATTTAATTAACAAATGATATTACATTACCAAAACACAAAACGAAGAAAACATAATCAGACAATCAGGGGACAAAGCAGCTATGTTTTTCACAGACACATAGCCGATTTTTCATATCATGTAGCGTCAAAAACAAACACACAGTGACTTGAACAAAATCTTCCAGCATTCATACGTCAGTAGAAAGCGTCTGAAGTATGTATATACCTTATTAAGTCAAAGTTTTTCCATTGAAGAAAAAAAAAATATGTATAACAATGGCCTTAAATTGTGCTTACTTTATCTAGCAATCGTCAGCGCTGTACAGTACAAAATCCGGTTATCCTGAAATCCAGTAATTATATATGTTGGTGTTGTCGGTGGAAAAAAATTCAGTTGTATTATTATTATTAATTATTATTAATTATTATTATGTTTTATCAATGATAAGACTTTTATCTTAATTGGTTTAAATTTAATTGATTCAACTGAGTGAAATTTAATGTTTTCCGATTACCATTGATGCCTAACAATAATTAGAATATCATGTATCATTAATGGTTACCATTCTAATAGTTAAGGATGGTACATTTGAGTGATATTTAATGTTTTCTATCATATTCAATACATATCAGACTGCTGAGAAAATAATCGTCCTTAGCTGCTAATGTTTTATTTATAACTTACAAGAATGCGAGTTTTTTTATATATATTTTGAAATCAATACATTCGTTGAGACATGTTAAAAGATACCATATATACATATAATTGAATATCAAATGCTAAAAACTTGGTTTTAACCTTTATCCATTTGTTTATATTTTGTACAAAGCTTCAGAGATTTATACAATATTTGCTGAATGTTCTATTCCCTATACACTTGTCCCTATATCATGTACGGTCCTCACAACAATATACCTGAAATATTGATAACGTCGGCGTTAAACTTAAACTATCAATCAAGCCCTGAAAATATTGTAAGACATTGAGACAAAGTCCTAAGTACATACTGTTGTTCTTCAGCTAAATATCAACTTTATGTAAAATATATACCCTCATTATTTGATTTAGTCATCACATCGGGTCCTTTAACTAATATCAAGATTTTGTCAAACAAATAAGGAGAAGATCTCGATTTTATGTAAGAGGGGTGCAGTTAAATAAAAATACAATTTTAGACACTTTTTTCAACAAAATCCTGCTTTTATCCTAATAATTTATATTGCCCTTTCGCGCCCACACTTATACATACCTGCAAACTAGACATCATTAAGTACATTAAAAACTACATTCATGAACTGCAGTCGTCTTAGTCTTTATTTCCGGATTTTAATACAAGACATGTTAAAAGATACCATATATACATATAATTGTAAACGGGTCACTGTTTTCCTTGAATTGTATATCAAATGCTAAAAACTTGGTTTTAACCTTTATCCATTTGTTTATATTTTGTACAAAGCTTCAGAGATTTATACAATGTTTTATTTATACAATGATTTATACAATTTATACAATGTACAGACCGTACATGATATATATCCCACATACAAACTCACCACCATACCAAGGGAGGATATACTAAACAATCACAAATCAGTATTGTCTTCCTTTGGTATCAGTTTGAGTGAAGAGAACAACAATCTGCCTTGTATCTACTGGGTACCCAAATTACATAAATGCCCTTACAAACAGAGATACATTGCTGGGTCTGCCAAATGCACAACAAAACCTCTTTCTAAGCTCCTCACTTCATTACTTACTGCAGTCAAAGATGGCCTAAAGATATACAGTGATAAAGTATACTCAACAAGTGGAGTGAATCAGATGTGGATTCTCAAAAACTCAATATCTATCTTCAACTGAACTCAACCACTGCAACAGTGTCAAAACTTTTTGATTTTTCTACTCTCTATACTACTCTTCCACACGATAAGCTAAAGTCAGTACTCCGGGATTTAATACATCAGTTTTTCTGTACTAAAAAGGGTGAAAGAAAATATTCATATTTAGTTATAGGTAAAGATGGGGCCTATTTTGTTAAACATCACACTGATTCACACAAAAAGTATACAGAGGAATATGTCATTGCAATGCTGGAATTCTTGATTGATAACATATTTGTAGAATTTGGAGGGCAAGTTTTCCAGCAGACAATAGGAATACCTATGGGGACTAATTGTGCGCCACTTTGAGCAGATTTGTTTCTTTATTCGTATGAAGCCAGGTTCATACAAGGGCTAGTTCAGAAAAAAGACAATAAAGCTAGCCAAATCCTTTAATTTCAGTTTCCGTTATATAGATGATGTTCTTTCATTGAACAATCCTCAATTTAAGGATAGCCTTCATCTTATATACCCAAATGAACTCGAAATTAAAGAGACCACTGATACACCATCATCAGCATCATACCTGGACCTATACCTCTACATTGACAACTCTGGACGTCTGAAAACAAAACTTTACGACAAGCGTGATGATTTTGACTTTCCAATAGTGAACTTCCCGTATTTGAGCAGTAATATTCCCACTTCTCCGGCATATGGCGTGTACATTTCACAACTCATTCGCTACTGCCTTGCCTGTAGTTTGTACAGCGATTTTGTCAACAGAGCGAAATTACTGTCTCAAAAACTTCTACATCAAGGGTATGTTCAGTCACTGTTGCAATTGTAACTACAGAAGTTTTACGGTCGTCACCACGATTTGACAGACCATTACAATGTTTCTGTTTCACAAATGAGAACAGATATCTTTGGGTAGATCCAGAGTTTGTTACCGGACTGACTAACACCGACTGTGACAAAATCGGACTTTTCACTGGCAGTGTGACGGGTGCCACGCGTGGAGCAGATCATGCTTACCCTTCCGGAGCACCTGATGATACCAGTTTTTATAGGGGTTCACACTGCTAGTGCTTTATTTTTGTATCGTTCTTGTTCATTTTTGTTTATTTGTTTTGTCTTTGTCATACTGTCTCAATTCGTGTTGCCGTGAATTGCCGTGATTTTGGATTTATGATTTTAGAATTTCCCCTTTCCTCGTTCTTGCTTCGGTATTCGTTTGCCGATGTATTAATTATACATCAGTTTTGTAGCACCAAGAATTATTCCTTGGAGTGTCGGTAAAAGAATATATCTTTGAGCCTTTTATGATATAAGTGCACGAATCATCTCGGACCTTACACACATAATCACCAACTGTGTCTACTAGAACGCATTTTATAACTTCGGAAGTAATTAGAAATTGTGCATTGCTCTTTTCCTACTTTAAAGCTCTGTATTTTGGATGAATGGGGTTAAAAATTGCATTGTAGATACCATTTTTCACACGTCTTATTTTACTGCAAAATACGTAATGATATGTAACTGTAACTTTAAAATAAATTTGATCTTCAGTTGGTTACATATGACATGGATGTGATATCGAATTAGCAAGGAGTTCCACTCAAACCGGTGCCAGGGGCCGTCTTGAACTTACTATGAGGCATAAGCAAAGCTCATTGTTAAGGCGTCATGGTCACTTCAAGATGAAGAACAACAATTAAAGCGTTTTTCCAATGCTTGGTTTTACTGTCTTTTTGTAGAGACTTTTGTTTCATGTGCATTTACTCCATATCCCTTCATTGTTAATAGAAGACTTAGACGTGTGATTAGAAAAAAAATCAGAATATTGCTTAAAAAATAAGTTGTATTTTCTGCAGTCGTACTTATACTTGTATTGTTTTATATACATTTAAAAGTTTATCTTGTGTTTCAGTGTTTGTGAACCGATTAACGATTATCCATTAGTTTATATTTGTATATACAAGCTTTGTGGCTTTATGCAGTTTGCTTTATGTTTTATTCCCTAAACCATTTACATTATAACCACAATATACTTGAAATACTTATGACGTTGATGTTAAACTTCACCAATCAATTAATACCGGAAAATATTTGAAGACGTTGAGACAATGTCCTAAATACATGACAATATATGCACTGTTTTTCTTCAGCCTAATATCCCCATCTTTGTACTTTGGATTCCCTCATTGTTTGATTTAGCCATCACATCCGGTCCTCTTACAGGTATCCAAGTTTTTGCTATTATTAGATATTGCAGCGATTAATTACAGAAGCATCTGTTTTACGCGTCATTTTGAATTATATACTTCAGTTGTGTTTAAAACTAAGGAGTATCTCCCTCATACATACGATAGCTCTGTCCTTTGCCGAGTTTTGGCTTCACTATTTAGATTCTTTTGGTTTTTTGTTCTCTATCAGCTTTACAATATTTCGATTTATGGACTTTCAAATGATTTGAATTTATCTGCACTGAAAAGACATAATTTGTCGAAATGCGCATATGCAGAATCAAAAGTAACAGTAACTTCGGTATTTTGTTCCAAGAATTTTCCCTGGACTGCATGTCCTTACAAAAACAAGTTTTCTTGGTTAACTTTTAAAAATTTTTTTATGTTTATTCGAAATGGCCATCTAAGTTCAAATGGCAAACTAAGTTCACAGTAATTTCGGTATTTAGTTGGTGAAACATCAATACTTACCATAACTACAAAGACGATTGAGTCTCTTCGTGTGCATGTTGTAACTGTTACTGCTCTTAGTAATGTAGTTATAAAGTAGTCGTTTAAAATTAAATCAGAGATGTGCACTGTACTTTAATATCCCTACTTTAAATCTCTGTATTTTGGGTGTTGGCCTGTTCGTAAATGGGATTAGAAAATGCATTTGAGTTATTATTTATCATGTCTTATTGTACAACAAAATATGTAATCACATGTATCTTTATAACAAACAAGAAAATTCATACGTCAGGCCATAATTCAAAATATATTTTACAATCCAAGAAACTCAGTTTTACTTTTGCAGTCTTTTTAACGGAACGACATAAGCACGCAACTAGTTTGGCCTATTGTAATTACGAATCCGCCTTAAAATGTTCTATATATGAAAAAAGAAAAGGAATGGGGTTAATGTCAAGGAGACAATATCCCATCTCCAGGTTAAAACGACCAAAAACAAAGCATTTAGGGGTCACCGTACGGTCTTCAACACAGTAAGCAACCTCGCACCATATAGCAAGTTCTAAATTGTCCCAAAAAGTAAAAAAAAATCAATGGAAACAAACCACATCCAATAACCCGAATCCTTTAACACTTCCTATATAACGTATGTTTTGACATCAGGAGATTTTTTACGTTCGTCATCTTTTCACTTTTTGTATCCATTTTGATTGATTATTTACTGGTATCTTCACTAGAAATAATTATTTTTAGGGTAACGATCGTCTCAATCAGAGAAAAGACATTATTCAAAGGAGTTTGACTCTAAAATCATATATTTCTCATTAGGGCGAAATTATCATCTGCAGAACATTTTCTGGTGATAAAAATGCGCACATGCAGCAATTGAATTAACAGTAACTTCGACATATTTGTTATTTACGTGTCGTGATGATATGGTTATTGGACGTCTCTAGTAAATACTGAACATTCAAATTTTATCTTGAGGTACTTCATAGCTATTCTTCAAAAACACATGATAGTTTTGGAGAAAGCGTTTGCTCTTGTAATTAAGCTGTTGAACATGTATAATTACCGTGTTAGAACATTTTAGTATGATTTCAATCATATCATATAACAAATATTTAATAATTACACTAACTACAACTTGTGAAAAGCTATCAAAACATATTATGTACCTAATCCTTTCAAGTCAGGTAAAAAAAGTAACCTATCAACACATATTCTCTACCTAATCCTTCAAGTCAGGTTAAAAAAGTAACCTATCAAAAAAAATATTCTCTACCTTATCCTTCCAAGTCAGGTAAAAAGAGTAACCTATCAACACATATTCTTTACCTAATCCTTCAAGTCAGGTTAAAAAAGTAACCTATCAACACATATTCTCTACCTAATCCTTCCACGTCAGGTAAAAAAAGTAACCTATCAACACATATTCTCTCCCTAATCCTTCCACGTCAGGTAAAAAAAGTAACCTATCAAAACATATTCTCTACTTAATCCTTCCAAGTCAGGTAAAAAAAGTAACCTATCAACACATATTCTCTACCTAATCTTTCCACGTCAGGTAAAAAAAGTAACCTATCAACACATATTCTCTACCTAATCCTTCCAAGTCAGGTAAAAAAAGTAACCTATCAACACATATTCTCTACCTTATCCTTCCAAGTAAGGTAAAAAAAGTAATCTATCAACACATATTCTCTACCTTATCCTTCCAAGTAAGGTAAAAAAAGTAACCTATCAACACATATTCTCTACCTTATCCGTCCAAGTAAGGTAAAAAAAGTAACCTATCAAAAAAATATTCTCTACCTTATCCTTCCAAGTCAGGTAAAAAAAGTAACCTATCAACACATATTCTCTACCTAATCCTTCCAAGTCAGGTAAAAAAAGTAACCTATCAACACATATTCTCTACCTAATCTTTCCACGTCAGGTAAAAAAAGTAACCTATCAACCCATATTCTCTACCTAATCCTTCCAAGTCAGGTAAAAAAAGTAACCTATCAACACATATTATCTACCTTATCCTTCCAAGTCAGGTAAAAAAAGTAACCTATCAACACATATTCTCTACCTTATCCTTCCAAGTAAGGTAAAAAAAGTAACCTATCAACACATATTCTCTACCTTATCCTTTCAAGTAAGGTAAAAAAAGTAACCTATCAACACATATTCTCTACCTTATCCGTCCAAGTAAGGTAAAAAAAGTAACCTATCAAAAAATATTCTCTACCTTATCCTTCCAAGTCAGGTAAAAAAAGTAACCTATCAACACATATTCTCTACCTAATCCTTCCAAGTCAGGTAAAAAAAGTAACCTATCAACACATTTTCTCTACCTAATCTTTCCACGTCAGGTAAAAAAAGTAACCTATCAACACATATTCTCTACCTAATCCTTCCAAGTCAGGTAAAAAAAGTAACCTATCAACACATATTCTCTACCTAATCCTTCCACGTCAGGTAAAAAAAGTAACCTATCAACACATATTCTCTACCTAATCCTTCCACGTCAGGTAAAAAAAGTAACCTATCAAAACATATTCTCTACCTAATCCTTCCAAGTCAGGTAAAAAAAGTAACCTATGAACACATATTCTCTACCTTATCCTTCCAAGTTAGGTAAAAAAAGTAACCTATGAACACATATTCTCTACCTTATCCTTCGAAGTCAGGTAAAAAAAGTAACCTATCAACACATATTCTCTACCTTATCCTTCCAAGTCAGGTAAAAAAAGTAATCTATCAACACATATTCTCTACCTTATCCTTCCAAGTCAGGTAAAAAAAGTAACCTATCAAAACATATTCTCTACCTTATCCTTCCAAGTCAGGTAAAAAAAGTAACCTATCAACACATATTCTCTACTTTATCCTTCCAAGTCAGGTAAAAAAGTAACCTATCAACACATATTCTCTACTTTATCCTTCCAAGTCAGGTAAAAAAAGTAGCCTATCAACACATATTCTCTACCTTATCCTTCCAAGTCAGGTAAAAAAGTAATCTATCAACACATATTCTCTACCTTATCCTTCCAAGTCAGGTAAAAAAAAGTAACCTATCAAAACATATTCTCTACCTTATCCTTCCAAGTCAGGTTAAAAAACAAAGTTCATATTTAATAGACCTAAGCTCTAACCGAGTGATGTCTAACAGATAAAAATTACAATGTAATTCTTCTTTAAATTCAAGGTAAAACCTAATTATTTTCTTATTTCAATGATATGTGTGATTCATATTCATTTTAGTATTCACCTCATATCAATTTGTATCAGCAACACATTATAGTTTCTTTACAAATATGAATTTTGTCATTAAAATAAAGATTTATTATCGAGAGTACGCTTGTCTTTTGTCTTTTTATTGTTTTTTTTTCCTGTGCAACTCCTCCTACAATTTAAATGCTAGAAAGTTTTTGTTTTGCATATCCTTATCACATGCACATATAAGATGTGCATGTGGTAAGGATTTTATTTCAGATGCATTTTTCTTCAGAATATACATTGTTGAACTTAGTGATTTTTCAAAGAGGGTGTATGGTTTGTCCGCGCAACTCCTCCTACAGTTTTGATGATAGGAAGTTTTTGAATTTGTGCATTTTTCTGAAAAATATACGTCATTTAGCTTAGTTATATTTTGGTGAATTAGTAATAAGAACAACATAGTTTGTCCTTGCCATTCCTACGGTAACATGTCTTTAGCGAGGGGCATCATACGTGTCTGAAAGACACAAATATCAATACTAAGAAATCATATTTTGATTTAACCTTGCGCGGGGACATGTCATCCTCTAGTTGTCCATAAGATTCAATTTCAAAATTATTTTGCGCGATTCATGATTACATATTTCATGTATTGGTTTAGCAGTCTCAGACCTGATCAAAATGGATCAGATGAGCTGAAAATAATAAAAGCAAGAAAAAATTTACTATATTCCTATTTATTTGCCTTAAAAGTGATTTAAAACTGCATTTCCAATTAAGAAAAGATAATTCTACGAAACCGACTTATATATGCTGAATTATCTTTATTTTTACTGATGAGAAAATCGGAGCAAATTTTAAGTTTGACTTTTCCATACTTCATAAAGAGTCTAGATGTCTAAATTTCATTTGTCTTGAATTATTTTTTACTATCAATAAAAATTGAAATAACAGAAGAGATTACTTTTGATTGATTACACATGCTTTCCCATCTTTACAACACATTCAAAGTATTTTACACTAGTTCATACGGTTAACATATATATATTTCTACACCTATTACGCAGTGTTTGACTGCGTCCGAATGTCATCTGTGGCGTAACACAGGGGTTGACTAGTTTCATTAATAAAATATCGAAAATTGGTAATCCATTTTGATTAAAAACATCGGCAAATCTTACAATAACGCCTTAGAAATAACCAAACGTAGCTCGAACCAACGTTACATTTGCATTAGTAAGTAACTACATAACTTAGTATTTTTAGTATTTCGCCATGCGGGTTATGTTTGCCCACCTGCTTGCTAATAAAAAAACGTGCTTATAGTATTGTTGCATTTAGAAGTACAGATACCGGCGACTTTAAAGCTAAAAACGTTCAAAGAATTACAAGTTACTGTTCGCAAAATGTTGCATTTCTGAGCATTATTAGACGTCATTTTAATGAACATTCAGACAAGGTATCCTGTTAGTTAATTTATTGCTGAAACCAAAACATAACTTGCTGCATATAAAACGTTTTTCTAAGAGCTGAAATTTTAGTGATGTTTCTATGGCATAGGTAGTCGTTCTGAAATTCATCAAGCTTTAGAGCTTGACACGAAATAAGTATCAACTATGATGTCTCATTGAGCTAGTCTTTGACGTATATTTCTTTTTGGCATTCTTTTGGATTATGGCTTTCCATATAATTTGATTCAAATGCTGCTGATGAGAAGTTACTCCTTGAAACACGTTTACAGCATAACGAAATTTACTGTTTTATATGCAACTTCGGTATTTTTGTATTTTGAACCATTGGGCCGATGCCACTGCTAGTGGACCAAAGGTCCCCGAGGCTATTCAATAAGCCCGATAGTCAGACTTGTCTGAATGAAAATTTTACCTTGCGTTTTATAGAAATTAATTGTTTTTATCAAAATTCTAACCACTTATAAAAACTCTTGCTTTATTTCGTGTAAGGCACTCGGTAGATGTCCCTGATACTGGTTTTAGCCTCCTATTTGGATGTCTTTTGTAATTAGTACTTCTTTTTGACTACTTTTTGATTTTTATTTTAAACCATTAGGCCAATGCCATTTCTAGTGGACCAGAAATCCCGAGTCTATTCGAAAGCCCGATAGTCAGACTTGTCTGACATGAAAATTTTACCGTGCGTTTTATGGAAATTTACTGTTTTTATCAAAATTCTAACCACTTATAAAATACTCATGCTTTATTCCGTGTAAAGAATTCCATATAATTTGATTCAAATGTTACTCCTTGAAACTCGTGTACAGCATAACGAAATTTACATTTTTTAATGTAACTTGGGTATTTCCAATAGGATTCTTTAGTAAACCATACCCCTTTTTGAAGCATCAAAGTGCAAATTTTTTTCATGATTTGACATCTGAGCGCATGAGGCTATTATCCTACAGCGTTTCAAAGCTCCGTGGTATAATGGTATCTGAGATTTGCTTTGGACAAGTTCATCCGGCGAAAGAATAATTAAAAGTAATAACTGTGTTCGCAGGGCTTATTTCCATATCCGATCTCTGGACATTATCAGACCATCCTGGAAAGCATATTTGGGAAGGAGTCCCCATTCATTATGATCTAGTTTATATATATTGCTGAAAGTTACAGAAAATAGTTTTTTTTTAATTTTAAGGTTTGTTGCTCGCTTGATTATCAGTTACAATCAAATAAACACCCTTTCAAAAAAAATTGGCAGGATTTCTCCATACTAACTAGGTAACACAGAAAGCTGGGTATCGAAATAATTATCCAAAGACATACTGTTTTTTTTAAATGTTAATTTGCAGGAATGGTTTCCATCCCAACGGTAGTTATTTCGCAATTTCCAAAGCTGTAAAACTATATTACATGACATTAACCTTCCTATAAAGTTTCATAATGTTAGTGATAATATTTTCGAGATGCAGTGGAAAACAATAAAAATGTATTTTTATAGAGTTACTATATGAACCTATTCCTGTTTGAGCCCCAAATATACGCTTAATAGATCCCTTTATTGCAGATGAAAGAACTCTAAAAAGTCAAGCTTCAAATTATTATTTTCAATTCATGATATATCATAAGTATTATCTGAAAAATTTGATTGCAATAATTAAAAATAAAATATATAGCACACAATTTTCTCACAAGTATAACAACATTAACAAACAATTGCTCATAGAAATATGTAAAGATGCAGTTGACTATCAATCATAAAACTTTGACTTTCGTTTACAACTTCAAAATCAAACTTTAAAACTTTTCTTGTGTAGATTAGGAAACAAGATGGTCAAGAAATTTAAGATCACGACCATTGCCATAAATTACAAAAATAGGTAAAGTGATTCAAAATCAAACTATGTGTTACTTTAAATTTTAACATCACAGTTACTACATTGGGCGCCAACAAGAAAAGTCCACAAATAACTGATAATACTTTTATACTAAATTTTGAATTTGTTGTTTTTGTTTAATAATAGTATTAATGTAAAAACAGTTTGATTAATTTTCCGTTCAATTTTAAATCATCACATCACGGCATTGAGTCCGTTAACGTTTCCAAACTTTAAGATACGAAAATCCCTTATTTTCCCTTTGCTTATGTTTTTTTGCGTATATTGTGTCTTTGGTCTTCCTTCTTTCGGCGTTTTCGTTTATACTTTGATCTTTGTAATTTACTAGTACTTTGTTGTCGAAATGCGCATTTGCAGAACCTAAATTCACAGTAAAGTAAGTGAGAACCGAACCGTCAGTCTATCCAAGGACAATGGAAACGTCGGAAAAAACAAAGAAACAAAGACATAACATGAGTAACTTCGGTATTTTGTTATTTGTTCCTTCGGTATTCTACTGACGTTATTATTTATGATAAAAGATTACAGCTGTTTGAAAACTAACCTAAAATGAAAGTAATTCAAGTAATAGTTGTAATAGTTTAAAAGTAATCCAGCAAATAGTTAAAACAGATTTTAAGTGTAAAATGATTGTTAGAAAATTGAAGATGTCTTTATTTTCAAATTAAAAATGACATGTAAAGTGCATCTTTCACCAACAACACCCTAAAAACACAAAAAACACAAAAAACTTTAAATATCAATTGTACTCTCACTATAACATTTAATTTCAAATAAGCCCTCACTTGTAACTTGATTAAACTCTTGACATTAAAATATTAATGTAAGAAATACTTTATAATGATATAGAATGAAACATTACCCGATAACTGTGTAAAGTTAGAACTGCAACAGTTTCTTATGTTTGAACCGGGTTTGAACGTAATTATAAACTGTAAAGTTTAAATATGTCCACACTTGCAATGAATAATTTCTTTTTGACATTGATATATGACTGGGCGAATTGACTTTATTGTACGGTAATCGCAAACACTTTGACCTAGGTAAGGTGGCGAAAGGTACAATCTAATATTCAAATGTTATTTTCAATGGTTTAAATTTTATTTATTTGACTTGTGATATGACGCCGAAAATTTCTATTAAACTCGTAAAGTAGTGACATATTTGCACTTTAGAACAATCATGGGCACTTTAAAGAACAAGGCGATATTTAAGCCTCAAAATATGTTATTTGTAACCAAATGAGCACCACGAACAGACCTGGTGCATCGACAGGCTCGCCGTCCCCTACTTCATAAGTGCGTAATCAACAGATATGTAGCGTAGTCTACTAATATTAAAGTCTCATATTCAATGATATTCAACTATGACAAATAACATGGACACATGTACATGCACTCTTTGGGAGTTGGACAGGGTGTGGGACATATTCAAATGAACCCCTTGGGAGTTGGGTGTGTCGACAGGGGAGTTGGACAGGGTGTGTCGACAGGAGAGTTGGACAGTGTGTGTCGACAGGATAAATGTCTATTGCTATGAAAGCATCTCCCGTCACGTTCAAATGATAGGTTTAATGTTAAACCGTCGCCATTAAGATGTCATGTTTGACAGTTTAGATGAAACGACTGGTTAAATGAAACACGACAGTTGCTAGTTCCGAGACTGTGATTGTCTATACGTTGTAATCGTTCCCTAGCTTGAGACACTAGTGCTTTTATCGGACAACGGATGACAGCGATTGATAACACTTTTCCGAGACTGTGATTGTCTATACGTTGTAATCGTCCCCTAGCTTGAGACACTAGTACTTTTATCGGACAACGGATGAC
>MJUU01030486.1:211087-231399 GCA_002080025.1 Modiolus philippinarum
ATTCTTGACAAAAATTATATCAAGGTCACTCCCTTGCTCCCCACCCGCCATGGAGTGCCAACATGGCGATGCTCAGGGTTATCCAGCTGAAAGCACCAGGGTTACAAGAAGAGAATAAAAATGTTGAGCAACATCGATCGCAGCTAAAATATGTCATTGAAGCAACACATGTCGGGAGCTGTCAATGAGGGGAAAAAGTAAAATCGGGCAATATACGCCTACAAATATTTGTCATTAGGTAGCCCGACGAAAGACAAAAATAAGGACAAAAACAACATCGATAGACAACACGGGGCACATCGAAATAGATATAGGCAAACCTTGTAGTGTAACTTTGGTTGAAAGAGCAAAAATAGTCGTGTGTACAGATTATAGTAGTATATTCCTGCTATATTTGCATGAAAGCGAGTTATATGGACGTATGATCTTCACTTATTTGGCATTTTGAAATCAAAAATATTTTGTGTAAAGTGATTGTAGTATTTTTTCCTTATTCTTTCAGAACACCTCTTTGTTTTATGTTGGGTTTGAGTTCTGTTTCTAATGAAATTTCCCGATGTTTTTTTTGTCTCTAATTCAGAAATTATTCATGGAAACTACGGTCTTACATCGGACTGCCCTTCTATGCCATGTTATTTTACTCCGAATGTTAACAGTTGTTAACAAACCACAATAATTGACAGTAAACCGTGTTTTACATTTTCTACATAACAGTGGAATAACAAAACATCATCGCATTTAACAAAACCAGAGACATATAAAACACGTATTTAAATGTCTCTGACAAAACCTTCACGATTTTAGCAGAAACACTAACTTTGGACAGGTCACTACACTTATTTTAACACTAACCACAATTAAAAACTTTGATATTTTTTATCTGTATCCTTGCCATGTTCGGTTCTTAATAAACTATGTCTCAGATCAAGGTTTCAGTGTAGTTATGACCAAGCCAAAAATAAATAGAAACAATCTAAAATCCTACAATAGTGTTAGACATTGACCCAAACGACAAAGAATCAACTTAGAACTTTTTTTTAGAAAAACGTTCACAAAGTTTCCAAAATGTCAATGGTAAATCTAAATAAACAATACTATTAACTGGCCTGATGACACCTTTATCACCCCTCGGCATTCCTACTATATTTCTTCAGTTCTGATACATCGGCAAAAACGGAGAATGGTGAAATTCTAAAATAAAAAATACAAAAAACATGGCAAATCATATCCAACACGAATTTAGGCACATGACAAAGACAAAACAAATAAACAAAAACGAACAAGCCTAACAAAACTAAAGCACTGGTAGTGTGAAACCCTACAAAAGTAGTATCACCAGGTGCTAAGGAAGGGTAAATGAAATACAAGGGACAACAGGAAACATCTACAATGGCTGAAAATTATATTTAAATGCCATAATCTGCTAGGGAACTACACAGGAAAACCACAAAAATGAAAAAAAGACAAACGTAAACAACAACGATAGGAATTTGGGACAGCATGATCTGCTCTGTGCGTTGCACCCGTCACACTGCTAATGGAAAGTCCCGTTTTGTCAAAGTGGGTGTTTGTCAGTCCGATGATAAAACTCTGGATCTACACAAATATATCTACCTCATATGTGAAATAGAAATATTGTAATGGTTTGTCAAATTATGATAACGACCGTAAAAATTCTGTAGTTGCAATTGCAACAATGATTGAACATGATCTTAATGTATAAAATCACACAGTAGTAGTAGAACTCGTTACCCTAGACCACTTTTGACGAGGAGCCCCGTAGTGCATTCTTTGTAAAATATTTTGTTGGTACCTCAGTTTTCCCTCATTTTATGCAAATTAGTTCAGGAGCCATTTTTTGGTGTTACTAAAAATAGAATTCGATCCCAACCCTAACCTCTAACCCTAATGCTTACTCTACTTCGTATCCTAGCCCTAATCCTAACATTAACCCTAACCACTATTCCTAACCCTTACTCTAGCCCTAATTCTGATCCTAGCCCTAATCCTAGCTCTAACCCTTAACCCTAACCTATTATTGTAGTACTTCGTATTCGAGTATTAGTATTAGAGTTATTTTTCTTTCCCATAGCCTCTAACCCTGATCTCTCACCTTAACCCTAACCTTTAGCTGTAGTGTATTAATCAGGAATAATGATCGATATACTTCCTCTTACCCACCAAACCTTTACGAAATTCTTGGGTGTCTTCTATCAGGTCCGCGTTCGTCATCTTAACTCTCGCTCAAGTTGCTAAGACAACGCTATATGATTGTAGTTTTTCTAATATTTTCTCTTTCTCGTAACGCTAACCTAAGTTGCTATGACTATTATATGTTATTCTAATAATAAGGACATACTAGAATAACTTATAATAATCATAGCACCACCGCAAATACGACCTGAACGTTGCCCCTATACTGCTCACAGTATATCGCTATGTTGACAAAATCGCTAAACATTTTAAAGGCGTGACAATAGCGGATGAAATGTGAAATGTAAACGCCATATGCTAGGGATGGGGGGATACTAATAATCAAAAACGGGAAGTTCAGTATTGGAAAATCGAAATCATCACGCTTGTCGTAAAGTTTTGTTTTCAGATGTCCAGAGTTGTCAATATCACTAGAGGTATAAGTCCAGGTGTGATGCTGATAATCTTTAATTTCGAGTTCATTTGGATAAAGAAGTTGAAGGTTATCCGTTAGAATATGATTGTTTAATGCAAGAGCATCATCTATATAAGGAAAGCTTACATTATAAGATTTGGCTAAATTATTGTCGTTTTCTGAGCAAGCCTTTGTATGAAAAAAAAAATACAAATCGTTTATACTTTCACATAATAACTCCCCATAGATATTCTTATTGCATACTGGAATAGTTGTCCTCCAAATTCTACAAATATGTAATTCGTTTTGCTAAGAATTGCCGTGATTTTGGATTTATGATTTTAGAATTTCCCCTTCGGTATTCGTTTGCCGATGTATCAAAACAAATTCCAGCATTGCGATGAAATCCTCCGCATATACGATTTGTTGGAATAAATGAGGTGTTTAACAAAAAGAAGCCCATCTTTACATAGCACTAAATATTTTCTTCTTTTATCCTTTTTGTTCAGGAAGACTGATGTATTAAATCTCGGATTACTTACTTATCATGTTGGAGAGAAGTAAAAAGTTTAGAAAAGTCATATGTGTTGATACTGTTGCAGTAGTTCAGTGCAGTTTAAGATAGATATTCTAACTGAGTTTGAAATATAAAACATACGATTTTGTCAAAAGTGGTCCACATTCCACTCAACGTCACCAAAATCGAGAACCACACCGATTCTAGGTCACCATATAACTAGTTAATCACAATTTAATGAAAGAGAATAACGGAGATTGTCACAGATAATTGAACAATGGAAACTGTTATCCGATTCATGTCATATATAGGAAAAATGATAGAATGTTAAAAGTTTTAGATAATATCTTCCTATTGTCTATTTTAAGCGTATTTTTTAAGATTCAACTTTTTACATATGCGTGTGGTATTCAGGACCTTCAAAAAGAAAATGAACACCACGCTTTCAATTTTAACTTGTAAATAATTACTTTAGTTTTAGAATGACCTTTGAAAGTGTATCTTTTAATTTTGTAATTCTCTCCTTTGAAATAAGAGAACAAACAATTAACATTAGGCAAATGTATAACAACGGAAATGGACTAGAGTCTTATATAATGGAAAGACATTATCTATATCTCAGTAACTCATAGTAATGACAAGGAAATGGTTTGAAATATTTTTTTTCGTCCTTCACTCCAATAGTTAAACTTAAGATTTAAATTAAGGCGAATCAAAAAAGTATTTGCATTTTTCAGAGCAGAAAAAGTTAAAATAATTGAAAAAAAAATCTTAAGCATACACATTTTTAAGATGTGAAACTAAAAATGACTGTCAGAAGCAACAGAGATCCCGCAATTTTCAAGTCAAAATTCTTTGCAATGCAATTATTGGAAACTATTTATTTTACTAATACCAGTTAGGAAGAATTTTAAACAATACACCGTTTCTGAAAGTTTCAGGAAATTTACCGAATTGGAATCTATTTTTTTGTAAATCTCTTATTAAAAATTGCCGAGTTCAATGAAATAGATTCAAAAGGCATTGTTTGTGGAAAGAAACCCCCAATTTGTTTTTGTGATCTTCAGGTAATTTGCAAAAAATTGAAAAAAAAAGATTTTCAATCCTTTCATTGAAAATGACTGATATCAATAAAGTATGGTTTCTTAATAGAATTCCAAAATACCTTGTATTTATGGAAATTTACAGAAATTTAATTAAAAAAATGTTTGAAATCCTATTATTGAAAATGACTGGTTTAACCAAAAATATATTCTAAAAGTGTAGTTGCTGGGTAGAATTTCCCAGAATAGTTGATCTTTGAGAGTTTCAGGAAATTTACCATATATTTTTTCGTTTAGAATTACATCTGGTACAAAGAACAAAATAACAAAAATACATGATTGGTTGCTTACGTTTCAAAATTTATAAGGAAATATTCCAAAGTTGGAACCGTAATCAAAATTTTAAAAAGTTATTACACATCTACATATATGAAACAATTCTACAAGAAAATTAAAATCCTATATCTGAAAATGTAGGAGGAGTTCAAGTCACATAAAATTTAACACCTCTGGCAATTTTTTTCTTCGGACCAATATAAATATTGAAAAAGCTTATTGCACATCTACAGACTATATGCAGCATTTAATTTATGAATCATAAAATATGCAGGAGTTTGAGTCACAAGCAAGGAGTGTCGGACAAACAGAAGGATGGACAGACAGACAGACAGACAGAGGCAACAACATTATTCCCGAACTTCCGTTTGAAAGTACGAGGATAATTATAGGTTTTCTGAAGCTAACCTGATTTGCAGAACAGGACAAACGTGAGCTAAATACCCCAGACTATTTGTGAATGACATATTTATTTTCTAGTGATGCAAAGTCAATGCTAGTGACTATATCTTGGCATAAAAACGCTCCTATAATCAGTGTTTTCTCCAAAATTCGTCTGAAAGGAACATGATGGATTTTTCATGACTTTCTATATTCACGAGAAGATATTCACATAAAATCAAGATTTTTGCAATTTCTGTTATTTTGATTTTTTTAAAAATAATGGCAATTATCTACTCTTATATATTTTATCTCTTGCACAGTGATTTAGAAAATATCTTTCGAATTAAAAAAAAATGAAAAAATAAACATTTGCACTTGAATTTCTTATACAACATAAAAATGTGCTTGAAAACATGGCCCGATTATTTTTTAATCAGATGTAAGTCCGTAACATTTAACACGTTGAGATAAGACTTTCTCTTTGATATAACGCTACATACGACCGACCATGTATTTCCTGCCTGGTCTATCGCACTGTAAACACGTGAAGAAACTGACTTAATCAGTATTACATCTCTACAATTATGGTTCAATCAACTATATCATACTTCCATAAGCTTTAGTAATTTTTTAATATTCCATTTATATAACTCCGTTTGATCATTTAGATTTATAAGGTGGAAAGTTTTGCCAACGCCCTGTTACGTAGGTTATCAGGGCAATGTGACCGAAAAATGGAGAAACAGTTCTATGACCGTTTCAGTGATTTGTTCTTTATCAAACAACTTGTCGTATTTTTTTTTTTAAATTTCAACAGCACAAAAAAAAAGATAAATACTTTTGTATTTGTCAAATGGTCATCTGCATAGCTGAATTTTCTGTTAATTTAGTAAAATTGGATCGCTGTCGTCCATTCTTTTAATGCCATAAAGCATCATCACCCAAATGGTCTTATATTTCTGGTACGAAAACAAGAAGGTTCTTATACGACACCATATTAAAGATCAAGAATATCTTCCACAAATGTGAGAAATTCTGTCTTTCCCCGACTTAAACGATGGAAGAAAACGTGAATTTCCCACACAAATTATCTTTAATTTTGGTCAAATGTAAGAACCCTTTTCTTCTATAAAGGAGAAAAGACTTGCCATTTCTTTAAAGTTTCCATTTATGTGTCGTCAAATTATTCATGGGTAACTATGATTTTGATTAACACGCCATGAATGAATAGGAGGAAGTCATCGCACTGCTGGAATATTTAAATGATATCATATCTGTACAATTTTGAGGACAAGTATTCGAGGAGACAATTGGGATACCTATGGGAAATAATTATGCACCACTTTAAGCCGATTTGTTTATTCTAATTTATTCGTATGAAGCCAGGTTCATACAAAGCTAGTTCAGAAAATGACAATAAGCTAGCCAAGTCTTTTAACTCAGTTTCTGTTATATAGATGATGTTCTTTCATCAAACGATATAAAAAATACCGACGTTGCATAAAAACAGTAAATTTCGTTATGCTGTACATAACATGCGATAAAACCGGTTTTACCCACCATTTCTTTTGAAGTACCAAGTCACGACAACTGCGGTCGACACTTTTTCAGGTGGTTTTAACCTGATTTGACTTTTTGTCTCAAGGACTTCGGCCCTTGACAAGTCTGTTCAGTAATATTGTTATTACCCCATTGACTTTTTGTCTCATGAACTTCGGCCCTTGACAACTCTGTTCAGTATTATTGTTATCACCCCATTGACTTTATCCTTGTTATCTATTTGTATGAACAATAAAAAATACCAAAGTAACTGTAAATTTTAGTTTCTGCATATGGCCATTTGAGCAACTTATGTCTCTTCAGTGCAGATCAAATCAACACATTTGGAGGACCAGAAAAAGAAATATGTGTGAAAGCTGATAGTTAGCAAATAACCAATAGGATCTAAATGGAAAGGCAAAAAAAAAGGGGTGTTTTACGGTCACCCGTCCGACCCTAACTTTTTGCCTCCGACCCTTCCTTTTTTATCATCAAAAATTTTGTCAAACATCAATTTTTGTCCCGATGTACAAGAACTGCGAAGTTTTTATGTAAAATATAAAAAAGACCCTTCCGCGCGAGGTAAATATAAGGTGGAAACACGTTTTTTTTTTAAGTCAATGACAACAAGATGACCCAGCTTTGGGTGCAGAATAAATTGGTATCGGACCGGAGAAAACATGTAAAAATCCGGATTATCGCCGATTTCACAAATAAAAAAAATATAAAAAAAAACTTTCCGACCGACCGACCCTAATTTTTTCAGCATGTGACAGAAAACTCACATATTTTTTTTTGGCCAAAGCCAAAATAATATGTGTTGCCTTCTTTTCTGAGTCGTACTAATGTGATCTCTTTGTATCTTTGCACTTCCGGTGTTGTTATTGTCTCCGGGGTATTCTTTTTAAGACTGACGGTTCGGTTCTCAATGTTTAACTCCAGTGTTAAACCTCTTTTGAGCAGTATTTTCCCACATCCATGGCATATATATTTCACAACTCATTCGATATTATCAAGTCTGTAGTTTGTTCAGCGATTTTGTCAACAGAGCGAAATTACTGTCAAAAACGTATACACCAAGGTTATTTTCAATGAATTTCACTGTTACATTAGTCACAATCGAAGTTTAAGGACGTCACCATAATTTGACAGATCGTTGCAATGTTTCTATTTTACAACTGAGAATAGACATCTTTGAGTTGATCCAGAGTTACCGAATCGACAAACACCAAGCATGTGAGAACCGGACTTTTTATTGGCAGTGTGACGGGTGTCAAGGTTGGAGCAGATCGTGTATACCGTTCTTGAGCACCTCACGAAACATCCTGGGTTCCACTCTGATATTGCTTATTCTTACACCTGCTCTCGGACTTTGGCATGTTTGAACATTTTATTCTGTTCGGTAATTATGTTATAACCCGAGGCTTAGTCATATTAAATGCATGTTTAAAATGGCAATAAAATGCAGCCACGAAGTCTTCAGCCATGAACAGATATATCACAAGTCTACAAAACTTGACTAACTTCAAATAGCAATGAATGCATTTTATGAATATATATAACAGTCAGATGCACACAACATGACATGCATAACTGGTTTATTGATAATATCATCAATTTTCTAAATGATTACTTTTACAATAAAATGTCAACCTAAACTGTAACAGCAGAAGATTAGTTTAAAAGAAATTTGTCACTTTTACATAAAGTTAGTGAAAAATGTACAATGACAGTGTCTTCAAGGTTACAACAGAGTTGTAAAATGTTTATCAGATTTTAAATTAAAAAAATAAACTTTGTTCGATAAATGATCCTAGTAAAGGAGTTGACTGTTTTTTTTAAACATTATAGATAATTAGTATTGAGATCTCTAACAAATAACACATTATTGAAGGAAAGTGAATTTAACACAAAAAATTGGAAAGTGATAGTTTAAGTTAATGCATTTTTTTGTAAGGATAACAATTGTCGCATTAATTTTCGAAATAACTGTAAACATTCGTACAATAATTAGAACACAAAAATAACTTTCTTATCAGCTCAAAATTGAAAGATTAAAAAAAAACTAAAATGGGCAAAAAGAAAATCTGATATTTAGTCTCTCTGTTATCATAGTTTAGCATCTTACTTGTAATGAATTGAGTCTAGTACCATAGGTGTCGCAGTGACTAATGGACAATAATTCTTCCGGGGTCACTAGGAGCCTCCATATCATTGAATTGACTTGACAAATGGTCGAGATTATCGAATACATAGTCCTATAAGCATTTCTTATTTATATATGTTCAGACATAAAATGTAGTTTATGTTTAGACGCCAATTTCGATGTAACAGGAAAGTGCAAAGACAGGTTTGCTTATTCAGTCTTTTACATGGTCATGACATTTTTTTTTTCAAAATGAATCAAATATTACAAAAGATAACAGTAAACACCGACAATGGCTGAAAACTACAATCACAGAAAACAACGTATACAGTAAACACCGACAATGGCTGAAAACTACAATCACAGAAAACAACGTATACAGTAAACACCGACAATGGATGAAAACTACAATCACAGAAAACAACGTATACAGTAAACACCGACAATGGCTGAAAACTACAATCACAGAAAACAACGTATACAGGAAACAATGGCTGAAAATTACAATCACTTGCCACAATTCACACTACACTAGAAAAACACAAACGAACGTAAATAAGAACTCGGGATAGCCGAACTTGGTACCGACAATAGCAAAAGCTAGTGGTAAGCTTAAACCGGTTTATGGGTACCAAAATCTCCCCTTTCTCTATTCCGTTTCCCTAAAGTATAATAAACATACGAATAAACCCAATACAGGTAGTTTACTAACTCTATGACTATGCACTTTCGTAAAGAATATGACAAAACGCAATTTAAAAAGATGGATCAGAGTGTTCGCCGCTAATCTGCTCAAGGAACCTAGTCTGTTTGTAAAGATATGTCGCACTACGGAAGAAAATGCAAACTCAAAACTTCCCGAAGTCGTCATGTATTTCAGTATTAGTGAAAGGCCAGTATATGTGTAAAATCTTCAGGTCACTGGATTCTTAAAGCCAATTTAATGGATTTGTTTTAAATATCCCGTCAATATCCACTATTAAGAAAAGAATGTAAGTTACATCAAAGTTTTCTGGATTTTTGTTCAGTTTGTGCCATTTTTAACAACATTTCAATAAAATCGAGGATGAAAAATGCCGTTTGTAATAAGTTGTTTGCGAGTCACGTCATACTTAGATATCAAATGTTCATATCTTCTGTGAAACTTTGGATGTAAAAGTAAAGTTACGTTCATTAAAATCGTCAAGGCTAGAATAAACACGAGCGAATCTAGTTGAGATATATAAGAGGATGGCTGGAGGAACATCGCTGTCCAGAAAAGGGAAATTAGTAATAGTGAAATCAAAATCAAACCTTTTATCATGATTTTAATGGTCAATGGTGATGCTTAGATACAGAAAAGGGCAGTTTATAGAATCTTTGTTACCTTTATTAAGTTTCAATTCTTGTGGGTAAATGGTGTCTACATAATCTAAAAACTGGGAATTGTCAATAGTAGGGATATCGTTTATGCACATGCTTTAATCATTGACAATTGAAATTAGTTTATCACTGTTTGGTACAATTCAATATTGTAGCGTTTTCATGAAGTCCCAGAAAAAACATCTGCAATGAGAAATAAGTACCAATTGGGGTTTCAATGACCTGTTGATAAACAATGGTGCCAAAATGAACAGTTAATTGCAAAAGAAACTATCAGCAAAGGTTCTTTTTACAAAAAAAACAAAAAAACAAAAAAAAAAAACAACAATACTTTCAGATTTGTCATATGAATAAAACCAAATAAATTAGAAATGAATTTGAAATAACATTTTTAAGTGAAAAGCTATCCAAAATACTGTTTATGTATTTGTGGCTTTTCATTAAGTCTATATAATTTGATTACATTATTTTTCAGGTCATAGTTTTGAGGTTGTGAATTGTTTTGGTACGGATACCTGTATTTCCGTATTATTTGTTACCTTTGTTGACATTTTCATTTGTTCTTGCTTACGCTTGTCGAGACATGTAATTTGACATTCTTCTTTGTTTAAGTGATCTTATATTTTCCAGGTTATTGATTTATGACTTCCATCTCTCCTATGGTATTATGCAATCTTTGTGATGTGTAAGGCTATCAGTTTTATCAACCCCCTGGTCTTGTACAGTCTTCGTGATTTTCAAGACTTTTGGTTAATGACTTCTATCACTCCTACCACCTGAAACAATTTCAGTAATTTTCTTGTCTTTATTTCATGATTTACACATTGTCTTCGAGATTTGGAAGGCTTGTTGGTACAAATAACTTGAATAAATCTTGCAGTTTGACCAAATTTGGTGATTTTCAGGCTTATGTATAGCGTCTTCTACTACAGTTCAATCTTCGTGATGTTCAAGATTTATTGGTTACAATTACTCATCTCGTCTTGTACAATTTCATGATATTCTAGGCTATTGGTCTTGTACAATATTCATCATATTCTAGGCTATTGGTCTTGTATAATATTCACCATATTCCAGGCTATTGGTCTTGTACAATTTCATGATATTCTAGGCTATTGGTCTTGTACAATTTTCATCATATTCTAGGCTATTGGTCTTGTACAATATTCACCATATTCTAGGCTATTGGTCTTGTACAATATTCATCATATTCTAGGCTATTGGTCTTGTACAATATTCGCCATATTCTAGGCTATTGATCTTGTACAATATTCATCACATTCTAGGCTATTGGTCTTGTATAATATTCACCATATTCTAGGCTATTGGTCTTGTACAATATTCATCATATTTTAGGCTGTTGGTCTTGTACAATATTCGTCATATTTTATTCTATTGGTCTTGTACAATATTCGTCATATTCTAGGCTATTAGTCTTGTACAATTTTCATTATATTCTAGGCTATTGTTCTAATACAATATTCATCATATTCTAGGCTATTAGTCTTGTACAATTTTCATGATATTCTAGGCTAATGGTCTTGTACAATTTTCATGATTTACCAAACTTCTTTCACTAATCTGGTGTTATACAATAATAGTGTTTTGTCAGACTGTCCCGTTTCTGCAATTTTCGGAATTAGCCAGTTTATTGATATCTGTTTATCAACACTATGGTTTAGCTGAATCTTCATGGTCTGCCAAGGCTGATTGTTTGCAACTTCTGTCACTTCTGTGATCTTGTACAATCGTCGTGATTTTCTAGAATATCCATCATTTTATCAATGTTTTTGTATTAGATTGAAGACCTCACATTATTAAAGTATGATTATGACTTTATACATTTAAGTAAATCATTTTTGTTCCTTTTAAAAAAAAAACTAACAATTTTTATGCATAAAGGTGTTAACATAAATTTGTGTCCTAGTGTGAATTACTAATGCTTAACATGGTTATAGTAAAATATATAATTGAACACGTGAATCATTTTTGTTGGGAGGCGAGATGCTTCAAACCGAACAGTGGGTAAAATTGATATATAAAGTAATAAAATGAGTTTAAGTATAATTCAAACGTGTCATTTCAAGCAATAAAATACATTCAAATATGGTACAAATAAACATATCAATATTGATAGATTTACTCAATGCATTGTACGCTCATTTTAAAACATATATTATTACTTTTAACATTACCTTATATAATTTATATGGCTTTTTATAAAGTCTTTGAAAAAATACAAATATTTTTACAGAATAAAAGTTTAACGACATATCTTGGTTCATTTGTTTTCTCTATAGTTTAATGTCTTCAGCAAATTGAATATTGTTATTCTTCAGCAAATTGAATATGGATTTATATTGATAAGTATGCATTTACTGCAAATGGCAGAAACTTGTGGAAATAGTCATGTTATCTTACTGAAATTAAAGTGCTTTCTACATCAGTTTTCAATGTGGGAAATCTACGCATATGCAGAATCTAAATTAACAGTAACTTCGGTATTTCATTGAACGAGTTCGAAAATTTGCTCCAACGTACAGTGAAGAGTAGTCACCGTGAGCGTATTATGCCGATATTAGAGTCTCATAATCTATTTATCAGATGCAAATATGAGAAATACGGGACTTTAAAGTCTTGCTCTCACCGGAAAAAAGTCAATACATCAATAAATTGAGAGGAAATCACTTTTTAATTAACAGTGTTGAGCTACGGGTGATTTATATTTAATCTATTTAAATTCTGATTCTGGTTAATTGTTTTCTGCAATCAAAATTATAAGAACACTTTAATTAAAAATTGAATGCATTATTTTGAAGTTTCATTGAGATATGAAAGTGTTGACCGAAGCACATTTTTAATGAAGCGCGTTAGCGCTTCATGTTGAAAATGTGCGCCCAGTCAACACTTTCATAATCCCTATGAATCTTCAAAATAATGTATTCAATTCTTATAATTACATTTGAACCGAAATATAAAAAAACACTATTTATATACAGGAAAGTACATCATGTACATTGGGATTTTATTTTAAAATTAATTCGCCACGTGAACACATGGTCAAATATGTTTAATGGGAATGGCAACTTCACATTTATATGCCACGTGATCGGTGTTCACCTATTAAACTGACGGAATTCAAATGAATATGAGACTGCTTCATTATACTGGTAAACAAACCAAAGATGGCGACTATAGAATTTAAAGAGTGTTAATTTCAAACGCATATCTTTGGAGGAGTAATTTTCTTGTGAGTAATACAAATCTGTTTTTGAAGTTCTTGTATTTTGAGAATATTTTTGCATATCGTTTCAGCTAACACTCATATACGTCGCATGGACAAAAATGATTTTACTAATAAGGAATAGAAAAAAATTGATTGGAAAATTGAAATCATCATCTTTGTTATTAGTTCTAGTTTTCAGTTTTCCTTCTTTGGCGAAATTCGAGAGAAAAAATCTTAATATAAAGCCTACTTTTTGGCCGGTAACATTTAATGTCTACGTAATTGTAGTACCCGATGAAACAACACAGTTTTTGGAGAGTTCGGCTTAACTTTCTTTATTTCATAGCTTTGATATCAAAAAATGGAATATGAATATGGAAAAAAAAATTATGCAAAATTCGAATAAGTGATCACTTTTTAGAAATTGAGAGAGGTAGGTATAAAAAAAAGCAAAAGAAAAAAATAATTAGTAAATACAGTAATTTAAATGAAATTGAAAATGAAACTCATTATTTTTTTACATGTCCGAAATATGAAAGTGAACGCAAAGAATTAATGAAAAATATAAGTAAAATTTTCCCAGAATTTTACAAACTTAACAAAAATCTTCAACTTAAAAACTTGATTTCGTCTTTTCAATCATGCAGTATGTTGCTCCATTTATAAAAAAAAGTCATTAATACTGATGACAGTGGACTCCCAGACTGCATACGTTCATTGTATTTGTATAATTTATTTTGTATTTGTATTGAGTTTATGCAATCAACCCTTATGGAAATAATTGTGCATTTGTGAATAAAGTATATTATCAAATTATTTTCATTGTCTTATCCTTGCTTGGTCTCTTGTTTTACTATATATTTTTTCAAATTATTATGTTGCTTGATTCTTCAGTATTGGATTGCAGTATTATTGAGTGCTCAGTTGGATACACTTTTGGAAACAAAAACAAGTTACTGCGTAAAAGAGTCTCAAAACCCCGCCATTCGACCGAAAAAATAAATCACCACCATTCTACCATGTTTATTGCTTTTGTCATATTTGTAAATTTTAGTGAGATGGGTGTTTGAAGGTTACGTAATATATACATTGATCAATAAAATTTAATTAATATTTAATCTTTAGTCTTCAATGTTCCGAAACGTGGAAAAGATGGGGAAACGCCCTGAGTTACAATTGAACAGAAACTATAAAATATTCAGTAAAAAGGACGGGCTATAATGCTTATATATAATGCTTTTAAAGTACGAGAATTTCCCACTGCAGATTCGTAATCAATTTGCACGGATGTTTGATGTTATATATAGTAAGACTTACGATTCATTAAACTTATTGATAACCATATATTGATTTTGACATTTACATTTAGCTAGGTTGTTGATTTAAATATTTGTCCTATGAAGGAAATACACTTAGATATACAGCATATAGACAACAACGACTGTTCAAGAATAACACATTTCATAATTCTATAATCATTTAAAATGCACTGAAGAATGTTATAGCTTTGCATTAGCCAAGTATAATAGCAGCAAATCAATGTAGGTTTCACTAAAACATAAACTGCATATTTTAGAAAAATAAGTAGCATGTAAAAGACTTTAACTTTTCAACAAATTTATTTTTTTTAATATATAAAGAATGAAAAAAAAAAAAAATTGAAGTTTTGAAAAAATAAATGTAAAAATACTAAAGATGCATAACAAACAGTTAATTTTGTTATGCTGTACACGTACTTCAAGTGGTAATTTCTCATCAGCAGCATTAGGATCAAACAATATGGAAAGCCATGATAAAAAAATGGTCAGAAAAGAAGTATTCATTACCAAAAATATCAAAATAGGAGACCAAATCCAGTACCAAGGACATCTGCGGAGTGCCATACACGGAATGGAGTAGTATTTTTAAGGATTTATCATTTCGATAAAGACAATAAATTTCTATAAAACGCAACTAAATTTTCGTGTAAGACAAATCTGACTATTGTACTTTTGACAAAGTATTTCTATAAGACTAGATCTAGCATTAGGTACACTCGTCTGAACTCTGAGACTTGACTTGTTCCTTGATACGGGTTTCTCTTTTGACATATCATTTCTCACCCGAAGGGTGATGCGAACATTGGGTGCTTAGGGGGAGAGGTCTTGAACTAACCATGAGGTATGGGCAAAGATCATTGTTCAAGTCCTCATGGTGACTTCAAGATGAAGAACAACAAAGAAAGCGTTGTTCCATTGCTTGTTTTTACGTATTTGTAGAGACTTTGTCTCAGGTACATTTACTACGTGTCCCTTCATTGCAAATACGACAAGAGACACTTACCTTGTCTCACGCTTTATAAAATATATTTGAACATGCCCATGTCCGTTCTCACGAGTTGTACTTTTAATGAATTGATATGAGACTTTATCATTTGTATACTACAGTATCTTGTAGTTAATTTTCACTTTTTCTCATGATATTTGTCCAAAAAAACTTGTTTGTCCAATTTACTCTCCCCATCACAATCAAAGGGGGGGGGGAGGCATCAATACTGGAACCTAGAAAAATGCAGATTGAAATGAAAACAAACAATACAGAAAAAATTGGTGACAGAAATAATAACAGAAACCAAGACAAAATTATAAAATTATGGAAATGTTAAGGAAAAGGTATAGCAAAATCTGGATATTCTGTGTGATTAAACAGAATATATCATGCTTTATAGAGGCTCATGGAGTGGTATTTGCAAAAAATTCAAATTTTCCTCCCGGTCTTATTATGCCTTTACTGGTATTTTTCGCAAATACCAATGAAGATATATCTATTCAAAACCGTCTATATTCTGTTCTTATCAACCATGTATTTGTACAGTAATGAACAGCAGCCGTATGTTAACAACAATTTAACTTTTATAAATGCCGCATAGGTGTCAAAAATATCCACAGGCTGAACCTATATGGAATACCAATTGCTTTCTATATACATAAAAATCAGGGCGTTTACTGAATTTTATCAATTTTTATATCTATTGATTTTTAATAACATTACGCTATAAACCTGTTTGCTCCAATTATTTTCAAATCTTATTTATCGAAAATTTTAGCGAAAGTAATCCCTATAAACGGTTGTCTTGTAAAAGAAATTTTTTGTCCCACCCATGATAGGATTCTCATTAACTCAAAGTATCACAAAACGTCTATATGTGGTTTGAACAGAGGACGAGAAAATGTCATTTGTTTCACAAAAGTAGTTAAAATTCACACTTTAGTGGAATCATATATGTGCCTTTAGTTATTTAGCTATTACATTAATAGTCTTCTATATATATATATATACGATGTATATTTTAAACAAATGTTAGCCATACAATAAAAGCAGCAAGAATATAGATGCGATTGGTTTGTCAATTATTGATAAGCAACTGTATAAAATGCAGAAATTTTTCGAAAAAGTGCTTAAGTTGATATGAGAAAAAAATTCCGGTGATTTTGAAAATACTTCGCCTTTTTTTAATAAAGCAGCATTAAATAATCTGTTAACGTCTGATGTATCTTCATTCTAAATCTCTGCTGATCTAATATGTGCTAGAGTAAAAAATAACATAGATCTCAAAGACTTATAATTAAAATATTTGAAAAACGTGTGATATTTCCTATCGTGAACTTTTCATTCTGAGCAGAATCTGCAATTTTACCTCTGTATGAAGCGTATAATTAAAACAAAATCTAATTAGCTTATATGTTTTTTTCTGTTCAAGAGCTTTATAAATATATGTTTAATACTCATCAGAATTTAATAAAAACCTACTTATCCAGGGATATTAATACAATTGAAAAGTTCTATATGTTTGCAGTTGCGAGTTTTATGACCATCTCCAAAGTATTTTAATGATAACAGTTTCCAAACAAGAAAGAACATCTAAAATTTAAAAAAAAAGTTTTTGTGGATTTCTTACTTCTGTTTTCTTTGCTTCGATAATCGTTTGCTGATCTGTTGGACACTTTCAATGCATTAAGTCTGTAAAATTCTGATTTACCCCTAACAGCGAAAGTAAGTTACAACGTGATATATTGATAGCTTGACAACAACATGTATTTATGTCAAAATGAATAATAATAAACATGATAGCTGACTTTAAAAAGTCACTATTGAAAAGACTTGATGATAAAGATAATATTATACAAACAAGTAATAATAATTTATTGACCTAGTGTAATCATTTTTACACAAAATTTAGTACTTCACTTGTCATTATGACAATATTTATGGGACAAACGTTTTTATACCACCTATTTTACATTTTCATTAAAAACTGAATGGATTATCTAAAATATTATTAACATGGCTCCTCCATTACATACTTTCTTTGCATCTCGGAAAAACTGAATGTATTATATATATTATTCGGGAATCTTCACAGGGGATACGGGTTCATATTCCCTGTCTGTGTTTTATATTCCCTGGGCCGTCAGGCGAAGGGGATATAGGGCACAGACAGGTAATGTGAACCCATCTCCCCTGTGAAGCACGAATAACAATTATGTTCTGGTAGAAATGCCACATTTGTTCCTTCAAAAGCGTTTAAAATTTTTGATTTTTCTACCACGGGGATACGGTCTCATATCCCCTGTCAAGCTAACAAATCAAATTGCAGGATTCACCTTGATGTATCACTTCTTCAGAATATAATATTATATTTGCTCCGAAACGAAAACTTACAAAACTGTTACAAATTTATATGTATAATGTTTTTACATGATTTTTACCTGTATCATATACATTATTTTTAAACACTGTACACTAAATGTCAAAGATGTTTTACCTGTAACAACATATTATTTTTTAACTACTACTTCATTCATTACGACCCACCCGTAGACGACAGATTTGTCGAAATATATCGGTCGACTTTTTATTGTTTCTATTCTTTTTTTTTTGCCATGTTTTTTTGTGCTTTAGGTCATATTCATCCCTTTTAACAACTCACATACTCATGTATCTCGTTATTTTGTTATATGTATAATGTATAATTATTTGATATGTAAAAGGGCACAATTGTATGTCGCCTACAAAAACTATATTAAGAAGAAGAAGAAATAAAAAATTTTCAACATCAGACCTTTTTGCTAGATTGCGATCAAAAATTATCATGAAAGAAGACTGTCAATACAATCATACAGGCATACAGATGCAAAGAAGGACAGTTACTTGTCGAAAAAAAATACACTGGATTCTCATCCGATTTCATTTCGATTATTCATGCTCTTTCTGGTATGCCGTTTTTTTTCTTTTTGTTTTTGTTTTTTTGTTTTTTGTTTTTTTTTACAAAAATGAAAATTCACTTCAAGTTGCAAAAATAAAACCGTACGATTATCAATAACATCAAACGGGGCAAACCGGAGTCGGCAAGTCTGAGATTTTTTAGTGTTGAAGATAGACTAAAAGATGCGATTGGAACACGCCAAAAAGATTTTTAAAACAAATGCCCTGACCATTCGAAACATTGTTATGCATAAAAAAAATTCATGAGCATTTAAGATTGTTACATTTTACTTCAAAACGGCAAATTCCAAATGCAAAGGAGATGATTCCAACCGATTGGAACGTGCTTCAAACTCCAATTTGAGGTATTCAAATTATCATGACTCGTTTAAAAACATATGACAATTTTTTTAGAAATCAAAAATATGCTTTGCTGATTGGAATAAATTAGATATATATTTGACTAATTTTGATTTATTATCATACAAGAAACCAATTGGAAGTAAGCGTTTTCGCTTCATGTTATAACACACATACAGATGAACAACACGGACCTAGTTTAAAATCATAGGCCAGACCAGGTCAACCTGTAGAGTAAACAAGTTCTGCTTCTCAATAGACAACTACAATGATGAATATGTCAATTGAAATAGTGAAGTCAAATCCAGTGGAGGAAAAAAATAAGCTATGAAACGAAAACCTCTGTTGACGTCTGGAGGACACATATCTCATAGCGGTCCATAAGATGTCGACCGTAAAACTTCTGCAGTTATGTAACCTATTTGTGGGCAACAAGTGTTGAAAGCAAATCATATTAACGATCATCTTAAAGAGATGCGGTCCTGAAAAAAAAATTAAAGTTGTATCAAAATGTTATCTACGGATAGGAAAAAAATGTATATGTACATGACTTCGTTTCCATGCCAAAGGCCTCGGAAAGTGCTATCTTCTTGTATTTGAGATGATTTTATGTGGCATGTAAAGATCAATGAAAAAAAAGATGACCATATTTGTTTGAAAAAGGTTTTGGCAGCATAGACATGCTTTAGATTTGGAAACCAGAAATATTTCTTCTCTAGCTGGATTTAAGCGAAATTCAAAAAATATTAACGTTGATAGTAAGCCATGGTTTTCTCATGGTGAAAGGAAGCTTAATATAATTCATACTAAACTTCGACATAATAACAGCTGTCTATAGATTTAACCTTAAAAATGACGCAGGTTGTGATTGTGGCTTTCCTTGCGAAAATAGTTATCATTTCTTCATGGAGTGTTCCTTATATACTCAAATACGACAAAATTTATTTATGATTCTTGAAATTTATGGTGACATTAACTTAAACACAATTTTGTTTGGTAATATGGAACTAACAGTTGATCAAAACAATGATATATTCGAAGCAGTACAGGTTTATATAAAAAATAGTAATAGGTTTGATTGAATTCTGCAGGTTTCCTTTTCTTCTTTCTTTCTGTTTGTTAATTTGTATATATATATTTTTTCTATATCTCACTAATGTTTTGCAATATTATGATAATAACATTGTGTTTAGCAATGACTATGCCAAAATAGTGGTCAGGGTTGAGGCCATAGTGCACGACCCGAAGGGGAGTGCACTTTGTGTATTCAACCCTGACCACTATTTTGGCACAGTCATTGCTAAACACAATGTTATTATCATTATTATGCTGACTGTGTCATTTATTTTCATCATTTTATTTCAATTTCCAAGTCTATAAATAGCTGTTCTTCTCATTTAGTTACTGTCAGTTTAAAATTTCTGTATTTCAAATGCATGTTGTCATGGAAATTTGAAAAATAACTTTTTATGGCAAATCTCAAAAATTCATTTATTTCATGATATAAAATGAAGAGATAAGTAAAATGAATGGTCACAAGTGGGGTA
>MJUU01030486.1:231418-246182 GCA_002080025.1 Modiolus philippinarum
AAACTTTATTTTATAAGAAATATTACCAAATTAAGGTTGATTTCTGTGACAGTAGATCCCTACAGGTAAAATTTTCATCACTATTTGATTGACAGTACTGTAGCCCCGCCTTCAAAGTCACGTGACAGGCATAGTGCATGGCTGTACGTATACTATGCCAAAATAGTATATCAGACACTATTAATGCAGTTTCTTACAGGAAGCATAATAATTTACAATATATACAATTTTGTTACTTCTTACATAGCATTTTGTATTTTATGTAAATGATTTTTATTTAATTGAATGATTGCTGTTATATATAATTTATTGTAAATTGTAGGGAGCGGGCTGTAAATAATGTTGTAAAAACTTGTGCCCAATCCCAATTGCTAATGTTTTGAGCAAATAGAATATGTTTAATTCATAGAAATGCTTAAGGTACAAGCTTTTGGTATACAGAAAATAAATATTAGATTGTATATACTTGTCAAGCTAAGAAGCAAGAAATTTCGAAATTTGTCAGATTTTTCGATAATTTTATGCTCATTTTGGCTCATAAAAAAGAGGATAAATAATATTTGGAATAATTAACATTAATTTTTTTTAATTCAATTTAAAAGCATTTATGATAAGGTAAATTATGGCAGACAAAAATATGGGTACATGATAAGGACAAAATGTTACAGAAGTAAAACTAGAGTCTACCCGTTCCATATAATTTTAGACAGTAGACACCATTAACTGAAAAAAATCCAAGAAAATGGCATTGGAGATTATCACCCCTATAAGGCTGAGTTCTCGGCGAACAGTTTAGGTAAGGAGAGTTCGCGTATAATTGGTTTAGTCCGGTTAGATAATGTTAGCCCGGTTGAGAAAAAAAGTAAACAAATCTCTTATTTTAAGTAACATTGGATGACGTTTTGTCTCGGTTCAGGATAATGTTAAGGTACGGTTTTTGATATTTTAACATTACCTGTACCAAAACATTATCCAGCTTAATAGGGGTGATTATGTCTGTAATTGATTCATTTCTTACAATAAGAAGTGAAAAAGGTTTAAAAAAAACAGAAAAATACCCCCTTTTCGTTAACTACCTATATGTGACAACCACTCAAACAATGTTTTATCTTTTGCACACTCGCGAAATTCTTTGTTTGAAATGTGTTCATAAAATAGCGAACAGTTTGATCCTGTCCTGCCTTTTGTTTTAGTGTAATGTAGGGACGGGGTATGGAGGGGGCTGATAGCATTTTGTTTCCTTCCTTTGTCATACGTTTTCCTATTCGACTCGTATTTCACAATGAATTTTTATTTTTTTATGAAATTGTAACTATATCTTCGTGCACCGTTCTTATGGAAGAAATATCTATGAATAAAATAGTGCAACTGAGATTTGTGTCGTTCATGAAAAATTGTAGTAAAAAGTGATGTTTTAATGATGTAATAGTGTAATAATGATCTAGGGTTTAAAAAACGTCGAAAAGATCTTAAGAGCTCTTCAATATCCCAATTTCATTTAAATTTTGGCCAGGACTTTGGACTTAGATTTTTGTAAATACCACTCCTTTCTTCGGTATTCTACTGCCGTTGTTTACATCGTTTCTGGAAAAGCAAGTATCACAATATTTTAAGCCCTCTTATACAGCTGTCAAGATGGAGGGTATGAGCTTAGAACATCTGGCATATCCATCTATGTTTTTTGTATGGACATTTGTGTAAGTTTGGTTCCCTTTACAGAAAGGGGAGATCAGTGTTTCATTGTTCATCCTTTAAATCATATAAAGTTACTGTAGTAACAAAGTGTCTATCTATCTTTTTATTATTTCTTAGTTACAAATAGTTCTAAAGAATAGTCAGACAAAGACATTTGTGTAAACAATGAATAACAGGTGTAAAACCATCGGAAAATGTCAATCGCAATGGTTCTGACTCCCTACAGGCATATCAAAAGAATGGTGGGTTAAACCGGTTTAATTGCCCGCCAAACATCCCTTTCCATTGCAGTAGAGTCCAGTACTAACTCAACAGCAGGTCATAGACAGTAAAAAGATATGTTCATCCCAGTAGTGATGTTCGGACCGAAACTTCAAAATTTTCCACAAGGGACTGATATCTATAAAACTTTTTTAATAATCGTATGAGACAGATTTAGAAGCCTTGATTTATAAAGCCGTTACGGAGATGACTATTCCTAATAAGAAAGCCTTAGCTCTCGCGTAATGAATCAACTGTGAAACATAAGCAGGAAAAGTATGTTGGAATATTACTGTCCATGTAATTTTGAAATTTAAGTCATCCCTTTCATTGTAAATTTTAGTACTATCAAAGTTTAGGTAAATTAGTAAAACAAAATGAAAGTCCGCATACATGACAACAGTATCGAACAATTCTAACCATATGCAGTTTCCTTTACAGGGTAGTAACACGCCGGGTTAAAGTTTCCCTTTATCTTTTTAGATGTCCTGCATAGCTCTGATTTTTGCTTTTCTATTTAGATCCTATTAGTAATTTGTTCTCTATCAGCTTTAACAAATATCTCTGTTTATGGATTTTCAATTGTTTTAATTTGGTCTTCACTGATGAAACATTAGTTGTCGAAATGCGCATATGCAGAAATTAAATACAGATATCCACTTTTGATATATTGATGATGTTCTTTCCATTAAAACGCATCTTTTGCTAAATGGATCCTATCAATATATCTTCCAGAACTAGAGATAAAAAAACAACAGAAACCAATAGCCCTATATTTTTTTGGACTTGCAATTGAACTTGACAAAAATGATTATCTCAGTACTAAAATTTATGACAAATGGGACGATTTCAATTTCAATTTCAAAATTATCAATTTCCCTCACATGAACAGTGACGTTTAAACTTTTCTTGTTTACGGAGTGTATGTTTCACAATTTATTCGTTACAACAGAGGTAGCACAAATAGCTATCTTCGTGATCTCCCCATTAATATAAGCTTCAACAAATTCCGTCCCATACGATCATTGAACAGTTTTTTAATAGATATCAGTCAATTGTGGAAAAATTTGAAGTTTCGACCGACCAGATATGTTATTCAAGATTCTTTTTACTTAATAACTGGATGATCATTTCTTTTTATTGTCTACGACATTCCAATAAATTGTTGTCGAGTTGCTACTGGACACTATGTCAAGGGAAAAGGAGATTTTGGGCACCATAAAACAGGTTTAACCCACCATATCTTTTGAATGCCTGTATCAAGTCAGGACAATTGGGGTCTACAATATTCCGGTGATTTTCCACCTGGTTTGTCTTTTTGCCTCTTGGACTTAGGCACTTCACAAATCTGTGCGGTAATTTCGTTATATTTATTTCAACCATTTTCCCATTGTACTTGATCAGCTTTCTATTTTGGTTTCCGAGTTTATTTGATAGCAAGGTCAAAGGTCACTGTCAAAGGTCACCAATGACCTTCATTCTGGATACTCAAATTGAAAGTTTTCTTCGCACTGATTGCTTAAAATAATATATGTTTACTACACTTTCTGTTCGAGTTAAACAGTTATCGCAAATAAAATAAATAAATAAATAAATAAATAAATAAAAAAAAAAAAAAAAAAAAAAAAAAAAAAAACAACAAAAAAAACAACTTATTTATCAATACATTTCAAGGGCTATAACAGAAAAACGGTTCGTCTCAAAGTTTTTGTCTAAATGTATCAAATGAAGATCACAATGAGAGGAGTAGTTTCCAAAATAATGTGTTCATTTTTTAATCCCTTTTCAAGATATTCCGATAACAGTATTTGAATGGCGGCCATTATGAAAATGGGGGACGAAAACCTTGACCCAAGATTTTAGCAGGACAATGAAAGCTACTTGGAAACCAGATTTAGTGGAAATCCAATAACGTTCAGAAATTGGTAAATTTAGTGGTCAAATACGTGTAACCGGGGTTGCGACCCGAATATTTTGGATGATGAAACATCCTAAGGATAAACGCAACATTTTGCACATCACAGATTTTTCATTTATAACAAGGGAAACAGTGCTTTGGAGATAACTCCGTTACTAAAACAGCGCGATTCGCTTGCGTATCGAAATAATATGTCGTGTGTAATATTTGAGCTTGAGTTGAGGCGGAACAAAAATAATTTAATAATTCAATTATAATATTTTATGAAATAAACGGTAATTGAACTCGCAAAAATTTTGTGTTTGTTGAATATTTTTTTTACAGTTTTTATTGAAGCGATTGGAGTAAATAATATATTTCGCTAAATCTGAATAAAAATACAATAATTAGCTTCATATTTGGCTGTTTACATGTAGTTATATGCATCAGAATATCTGGCAATCAAGAAATTTCTGTTTGCAGAAGAACTGGATAACAAATAGGGAAAACAGGATAGAGAAAAAGGAGGTTTGGGTACCCATAAACCGGTTTAACCCTACCACTGGCTTTTGCTGGTGCCGGTACCAAGTCCGGCTATCCCGAGTTCCTATCGTTATTTATGTTTGTCTCTTGTTTTCATTATTGTTTTTCTGGTGCAGTTTGCTTGTAAATTGTGGCATGTGATTGTAGTTCCTGGCCATTGTAGGTGTTTGCTGTTTTCCTGTTTTTGTAATGTGATTTTTAGACCATTTCCCTCGTCGACTTATCTCATATATAATCACAACGAGCATACCTTACGTACCAGGATTAAACAGTTTGCTTAATGAGAAATAAAGATAAAAAACTGAACAGAAAGTTAAGACCCCGGAATCAAAATACTGATTATTATGAGTAATCATCATTTTCTATATATTAGTAAAGATTTGGAAATAGACCTAAAATGAACTATAACATGCACATAATTTGTACTTTTACCAATAGACAGACATAGATGTAGGAGGGATATAATTTGCCCGATGTTATCAGAAAAGGCTAAATTATTTCAGTTAATGAACCTTTTGGTAGCTGTTTTGAAATCTAAAATTATCAAATTGTATTGATAGTGCACTATACTCCATGTCCTCTATGCAAGTATTTTGCCATCATTTTTTTACATTGTATATTAATTATGTAATTGATGTATACAGATTGATATTTGTGATAATGTCAAATTAAAATATCATTGTTGTGTTGAATTGTTTCCTTAACTCTAAAAAGAAGATATAGAAGTGAACCACCAGACTACAAAATAAAACATTTAATCGGACCAGACATATAAGTTGTCAGCATAATATTAAAATATTTTAAATTCAAATCAAAAATCAAAATTATACTTTAATTAAAATTACATGATTATTAATGCAGGTGCATAGTCTGTAACTAATACAAACAAAAGAACAACAAACATTACTGTTGGTTCATTTATATGTCTTCTTTTTAGAGATATGATACTGCAGAAATGTATTATTGGCATACTTGATTTTGTTTTACTCTTCATCTCGATAACAGTCGAACACGTGCGTGGTTTTTGAACAAAGAAACTTTGTTAAATCCTGATCCATGTGGATGAAATTCTTTTTCGCACAAATTCCTCATCTTATTGAACATTTATACAAAATATTGAGTCATGATATCACCCATGGTTTTTATTTTTGGGTCCGTATTGTTCATCTAGGTATGTGTTTCTGTTCTGTGACATACCTACACTTGTGATGTCCCTGTATCTTTGTGTTTCCAATGTTGTCAGTGTCTTTGGATCATTCTTTTCTTTTTTGGACTGACGGTTTAGTTCTCACTTTCTGTACATGAATATATTCAGCAAAGCAAAAAAGTCAGCTATCTTAAAAATTATTTTCATGGAAAGTTCTTCTTTTTATGCTGATCTAAGGGTATACAAAGTTTCATTTGATTACGTCAAGTCATTTAAAAAATATTTGAGGAAGAAAAAGAATAATAATAAAAAAAATGGAATAACAACATGTTAGGATGACATAAATATACCCAAAAGCTAGAAAAGCAACAATGTAGATAGGAGGTTATACTATTTGAAATAGGCGACTTCAAAATGAAGAACAACAATAAAAACATATTCCATGGCTTTGTTTTTTGCCATGTTTTGAAGAGACTTTATCTCATGTGCTTTCACTCCTTATCTTTTATTGTAAATTGCACAAGTTTAAATTATAAATTTTAAACGATTCAATAAATTTATAAATCGAACGTTACAGTGTCCTTGAAACCCATTGACATCTAAAAACAATGATTATCACTCAACCTGGTCACCGTGACAGAATGTCCCACAGTTCTCTTCAAAATGTTGATTAACTCCTATGCTGAAAAGAATCATCTGACAGAAGGAATATTTTATCAAATAAATGTATGAAAACGGGATAATTGCTAATAATGTTAAATGTAAACTTTTATATGTCATTAAGCAAAATGAAAGATGTGAATCAGTCTGATATATATGAAAGTATAGAAAAATCCGATATGTGTTGTCTGAATTTCTCTATTTAAAGTCCATAAATAACAAGTACATGGAAGCGGGGACGTCAACAAGCATAACATATCGGGCAAAGTACTCTTACAAACACCGTCATCCGTTGCCCAACAAAGGGACCAATAGACAATACAACATATAAACGATCACAGGGCACTCATCGAGTTGACTATAAGAAAACTTTGCAAGTAAAATCGGGTGATGTGGGCAATATAAATACAGATTGCCAGAAAAAAAATTAATTTTTACAAAACAAGGAAGCCAAATATTAAATTTTGATAGCGCATTCATATGAGAAATTATCACATGAAGTAGTACAACATAACTGACAAATTAAAAGAGCTTACACCTCAAGCACGGGGAATCTTTTTACGGATTCTACACTGCACGAGAGACAAACTCCACCGTAAATGAACAAAATCTCTATGAAAACACAGCAAGTTTAAGCAAATTGAACAACGCTTTCATTGTTGTTCTTCATCTTTAGGACACCATGAGGCCTTCAACAAAGAGCAAACACTCCTATATACCTGTATAATTATTAATTTTACTCCTACTCTCCTGGTACACCTGATCTCACCCATGGTTTTTATTGGGTCCGTGTTGTTTATTTTTGTATATATGTATGTCTTCATTTTCTTTTCTGTGCCGTGCTCATGTTATGTCTTTGTTTCTTTGTTTTTCCGACGTTGCCATTGTCCTTGAATTGTTCCTTTTAGACTGACGGTTCGGTTCTCACTTACTTTTATGATAAAAAGGGGATTTCAGGCGACGTTATGTCACTCTCTGTCAATTTCTGCCTGAATTCTGCACAAAAGTACATTTAAAAAAGGGGTCTAATTCCAGGAACCTCCTGAATCGACAATGATTTCTACATTTCAAACGGAGAAATCATATTCATCTCAAGCGATGCCTTCGGGAAATATGATTCCCTTGGATAAACAAATCTTCATATGTCACTCATGCAAGGGAAATAATTATATATTATTAATTAACTTAAGAAGTATGCGAATATGACCTAAACTGGGCCAATTTGGATTTTTCAATATTGACCCTAGACCAATATCAGGTCTATCATATTCATAACAATGGCAACTTTCCCTATTTATATCCATGTGGAAAAATCAGAGCTGGCTCTGGCTCCTGAATTTCCATCGATAGAAAAATCTCCAACTTGCATTTTTTGTCGCCAATTGTAAAAAGTTATCGCCAATTGATCAGCACCCTTTTGATTTCCTATGTTGGACTGTAGATCTTTGTTCTATGGTAGTATCAGCCATGTTTTGGAACTTGCATGTCAGTCATGTCTAATTAAAATGCAAAGGCAACAACAAATGAAAAAATGCAGAGAATTTAGCGTTGCAATATGTACCATTGTACGTAGTCCAAGGTCAATATACCCCTAACAGGTCCATATAAAACATATTGACAGTTAATCCATCGTTGTTCTATTACATTTGTAGATCTATGTAGTTTTCGTGGTATCTGATTATATTTTTGTGGAATCAGATCAGATTTTGTAAATGTGCAGAATTTTTCTCCAAATAGAAGCTCTGGTTGAAGGCAGAAGTGGATCTTCACACCATAAGAGTGGATTAGCTGTATGAGTATCAATGATAAATAATGCCGACACAAGTCTTATTTAAATCTATCATGTGATAACTATTAAATAGATTTTTTCACGATTACAGTGGTTGTTTAATTACTAATATGTGCAAAGTATTTTTCCGTACTTTTTATTTTTTTTTCTTATGATCTTTCTGGGCGACAAAATATAGAGTTGAATGTCTAACTGGATATAAATTAAGTTATAAAGTGTCAATATAATTAAAAATAGAAATATAGCGTCAATATATTTAAAAATAGAAACATGGTGTCAATATACATATAAATAGAAACAAATCTGAAAATACACTAAACATTCTTAAAATCAAGTGACCGTTTTAGCCAATGAAACATATATATGGTAGGAGACGTTGGTATATGTTAAAATATAAAAATATACAATTATAAATCCTATTAAAAGATAAAATTCTTTTTAAGTATGGCCACCCCCATTAAGCCGAGTTCTCGTGGAACAGTTTAGGTAAGAAGCACCGCTATTAAGCTGAAAGTGGAGTTCGCGTAGAAATGGTTTAGTCCGGTTGAATAATGTTAAGGTCGGTTGAGAAAAATGTAAACAAATTTCTTATTTTCAATAACATTGGATAACGTTTTGTCCCGGTTCAGGATAATGTTTAGGTACGGTTTCTGATATTTGAACATTACCTTTACCTAAACATTACCCAGCTTAATAGGGGTGAGAAGAGTTCGCGTATAATTGGTCTAGTCCGGTTGGACAACGTCTAGCCCGGTAAAAAATGTAAACAAATTTCTTATTTTAAGTAACATTGGATAACGTTTTATCTCGGTTCAGGATAATGTTTTAGTACGGTTTTTTATATTTTAACATTACCTGTACCTAAACGTTATCCAGCTTAATAGGGGTGATGACATTTATACGTATTTTAAGTTGGAAGAATATGGCCTCAGCATCATATTTTAGCTTCTTGGTAATTTATAGCACTCACTGTGAAATAAATGTATGGGGCAATTGATGGAACTCATATTAACTTTAATATTACTTTGTTTGATTCAAGACGTTACATGTGTTAATAAGTAATTGAATGTGTTAAAATATCAGCATGGTTGCAATTTGGTTTTAATTTGATGTGATTTGTTGACCGATTTTTCTTACATAACACATATTCTAGCATTTCTTACATAACACATATTCTAGCATTTGCACATTTTGCTTCGTCTGATGGACATACAACACAGATGCTAATTTTTCCTTTTTGTTTTCTTTTATCTGCCTTTTTGGCTTCGATTATAGTTTGAAAACGGATATTCGTTAGACGCACAAAAGTTGTAAAAACTTTTTTTTCAAGTTTAGTTATAACCCTACACGGTTTTACCCCTCACAGCGAAAGTAAGTTAAAACGTGATATCTTGATAGCTTGACAACAACATGTATTTATCCCATCATATGAATAATAATAAATATGATAACTGACTTTAAAAAGTCACTATTGAAAAGAAATAGTTAGACTTGATGATAAAGATAATATTTTACAATCAATTTATGATTATTTATTGACCTAGCACAGTCATTTTCAATAAATTTATTGGACCATTTTCATTAAAAAAACTAAATAGATAGGCATTAAAAATGAAATATTTCGCAAGATTGAAATTTTGTTATTCAACAAGAATAAAAAAATCATCCAAACAGAAATTGGTTTCACGTGAAGAGCATAACAAACTACTAAAATTATGCAACTTGTGTATCTTTTTACTGATATCACGAAGCATCAGTCTTTAAAACAACGGCAGTAGAATACCGAAGGAACAAGGGAAGCGAAGACTACAAAAATCGAAGTCCGAAGACATGGCAAAAGCACAAAGACAAAACAAGGACGTGAGACAGCTACAACGCACGGAAATAAAAAGACGACATTAAAACGAATAATCCAAGAACAACACAAGAAATACAGCACAGGGAAGAAAAAATAAAGACACAAATCCAAAAATGAACAATATAGGCTCAATAAAAATCCTGTGTGAGATCAGGTGGACCAGTAGAGTAGGCATCACATAGTATCCTAGATAGCTAAGTATCTACACGCTGGGTATGCTTACACTCAATAGGAACGATAGGAGAAGTAATTAAGGCAAAATGTTCTGATTGGTAAATTTTGACAAAAGACCATGTCATTTGTATACAAATAAATCAATACATGTAGGCAGACCTTTTAGTGTCTGATCTGGATGGAGCAAGAATATACCGCTTAATGAAACTAATTAATTGATTACAGGTTACTATATTTACAGAATGACAAACCAGATCATGGAACTAACATAACTTATAACATCCGACTAACCATATTGGTAATATAATTACCAAAAATGATAACAAATCAAAACTTCAATTATTCAGAGAAAAACTGCAAGGTCTTTCACCAGTTTTCACCATGGATACGTTTGAGTTTGATTTAGTTGTCTATTCAGATAAAAAATATGATGTGTAACAAATGCTCGGGACTTGAGTAGTATTTTGCTTAATAGATTGGACATTTTCGAAAAAATACCTTGTTGCTAAGGACTTGACAGTCACTTTCGGTTAGCAATGTTATTTATTTCGTCTCTAAAACATGACAAAACCTTTTTGATATGGTTGCCAGGGACTTATGGCAAATAATGTTATCACTAAGGACCTTGACTTCATTTTATCGGAATATTGTGCTGAACATTTTTCTTCTCTTAGTTTCTTTGCATCTTTAATTGTTTTTGACATATAAACAGAGACCATATAATCGGACATCGAAGCCCTTGGTTAAAAACCAACCAATCAATTATGTTGGACCCAAAGTACCAAATGTAAACCTTAATAAGACTCAAATTTGCTCCAATACATATGATAAGCTATCTCTCACCATTTTAGAGTTTTTACCATACAAATTTCAATACCAATGAACTTGATGAACTTTGACCTTGGCTCAAGTTGAAGATCTGTTCTTTCTGATTACTTTGATATATTTACAATATTATCTGTAAAGGTTAAAAAAATATATGTAAAACCCACTTTCGGAGATGTGTCAAGGGCTATAACTCTCCGGGGAGTCATCAGAGAGTTTCAGTCAAAAATTTTAAAAAATATAGGCTTTGGCACACTTAGAGAGTTTCAGTCAAAAATTAAAAAAAAAATATAGGCTTAGGCACACTAAGTATATTTGCTTTATACTTCATCAATTATTTATTACGGTTTCCAAGCCAAATGATGAAAAAGCTCAGAGTCAAGTGTCAAGGTCAAAATTGATCTTGATACTTTTACGTGCATGACTTGTCGTCATCAATGTTTCAGGTCCTAGGCATCTGCGGGGAAACTTAAATACTTTCAGGGGCAATATTAGTTACGCAATAATATCATACCGCACGGTTTCGGTCCAAATGTATCGAAGTTCTGTGGACCTACACATCATTAGCTTTCTTTAATGGTTTACGAGTTAGTACGATAATATAAGTTATCATGTATTGAACCAACTAACATGATTATTTAGATAGTGTCGAAAATCGTTGAATGGCAAGCGGCCATCAGGCCGCGCCGTTCAACCATTTTTGACACTATCTAAATAATCATGTTATGGCCCTGTCACACTATAACGCACAGCGCCAACGTGTGCCGACGTGTGGAAATATCATCGTACACGCTGGTGTGCGCTGTATAAGTTAGAGGCACGTTCTTAAGACGTTACAAACCCGTCGACACACGTTGACGTGCGTTGTTGTATGTTTGGTCCGTCGGAAAATTTTAAACATGCTCAAAATTTCACGACGTTCGCAAACGTGTAAGTTATGCACACGTTGGACGAACGCTAGAGGTAAGTTATACACGCAATGTGTGCGATATGTAGTAGTTTCTCGAAAGTTGTTTTAAACGTGCAAAGAACGCAAACCGAGCGTCCTTGTAACTAAAGAGTAACGTATTAGCCGATGTTTTATTATTTAAATAATGGTTTAAAAGCAAGACATAATTTCAAAGGAATGCAAATAGCTGCTTTATTTCAGCATCAGACTGATATATTTTTTTGAAAATAGATTTTGTGATTTTTAGGGACCTATCCCTCCTGCAAACCCGCCGTATTTTTCTGTGAGATTTTTATCCATTTCTACCTTTGCAAATGACATTGGGGAGAAGAATTTCCTACCGATCCCACGAAAGATTGTTCTCTGAATGCTGGAAGACCGCTATGGATGCTTTCGGTATACGCCAAGTACGTTAGAAAAACGTCTTTATTATATAGATTGCGGTGAAAGATTGAAATTTCTCTGTGAAATAAAAGTGATAATTAACTGTGAAATTATTTTCCATAATTTCACTCTCGGAAGTGACGCCACAATGGACGTTGTCAACGTTGTTGTTAAGTAAATGTCGCAGCGGATTAACATAGAAAACGTAGTTCATGCAATGAATCTTAAATCAAACGGCTATATATGTGAGAAGATCTATATATATATATTTATATGGTCAGACTCTACTAAATGACCAATCAGCTGCTGGCATAGTCAAAAATAGTACTTATATAAACAAAACCATGCTACTTTCGCTTTGGATATAACTGTCAATATTGACAATATCCGAGTTCTTAAACGCTCTTGTGATCATGAAAAACTTCCGGATTGACAAGCATTTTGAATCAGCCAGCCTCATTGCATGGGAAAAATACTGAAGCCTCATCAATGATGACACGTATGCCCAAAGATATGAAAGGGAAAATTGGTCATTTTCATACCCAGTTAAATGAGGCGATAGAAATTTCTTATTAGACTTTAAAGTTGGGTCTGTTACGGCACATATTGTCGCCCCTGCACATATTGTCGCCGGCGACAATATGTGCAGACCTTATCGGCACATATTGTCGCCGGCGACAATATGTGCTGGACATTAACGGCACATATTGTCGCCGGCGACAATATGTGCCGGTTTTGTCAATGCCATTTAAACGCCATTGGGGGCGACAATATGTGCCGTATATATCGGCACATATTGTCGTCACAAAAAATAATTAATTATGAAATATGCAAGTATATATATACGTTTGAATCTGAAATTATTCAGTTGACATACATACGCTTTTTAAACACTTGACTGAATGCACTGAAGTTTCGAAAGCATACATTATGTGTGAAATTCACTGAATGGGATTGTTTTAAAGAGAGTTTAATGAGAACTTGCACCTGAGTAGGCCGAGCTTTTGTTCATGCAGGTTTTTGCAAAGGACCTCCCGTACTCTATACTTTTTTTTTATACGTTTTTTTTGTCTGGTCCGACATAAATGAGCATATCTGGTAATGACCTTCCATACATCATTCCTGTAAAGCTTTTGTTAAATTTGTTCCAGTAGTATCAGAGAAGATGTTCAACATGTGAAAAGCTAACGGACTGACGGCAGACGCAAAGTGATGGCAAGAGCTCACACTTACCCTTTGGGTCTGATGAGCTAATAAAGCAAAACAACAAATAGTTCTTATATCAATAAAAGTTTGCTTTTGCTTACCAAAACGATGTCTCCTTTGTTCCCAAGATTTAGATATGAGTTCGAAAGTATTTTTAAGTTATTTTGATACATGTAAAGTGACATTATATTATTATGAGGGTGCCTCACTGAATATCAAGCTTCATTGCCTTCTGTGAAGTAGTTAAAGAGGCGTTTCGCTTAATTACAATCTGTTACATAATACTTTTGCTAATTCCTAAAGTCCATAACATGATATACACTTCTTACATACCAGCTTCCACATTTCTGTTGAGTAGTTGGGAATTAAATAAGATTTCCTGGTAGTATGCACAACTAAATGTGGGGAAGTTGCCAAAAACTAAGTTTCACTAAATCCTGCTTTGTAGTTTCAAAGGGGATGTGCTGATGAAATTTGTGTCGGACAGACGGATGGGCATGGCAGAAAGTGGGGGGTACATACTTATCAAGAGTCGCTGTTATTTTGGCTGAAAGCTAAAGCCAATATCAATTCAAGCAAGCAAAATGATACCCCGAGGATAAGACACATGAGTAAACATGCACTTTGCATAACTATTTAGAGTATTGTTATTGAACAATTCAATAGAAGTAAATAAAGTATTATCTAGCAAAAGAGTCTCTTAAATATGAAGTTGGCCTTCTTTGCCTTCTAGAAAATGATACAGAAAGATTTATAATGGGGACGAAAGATTCATGATCACCGATATCAGTGCTGTCTTTGTCAAGCAATCTTCTACGCATTTCTTCATAGTTCATTCAGTGAACAAAATTGCATATCATTCAGTTCAATCTATCAGTCTGGAATCAATGACCAGGAAAGAATTGGATGTAGCAAATGGTCGACATTTAGCAAAGAATTCCGCTTAAACCGGTGCTAGGGCCGTCTTGAACTTACTTTGTGGTATGAGTAAAGCTCATTTTTGAACCCATGGCGACTTCAAGATGAAAAACAACAATAAAAGCGCTGTTCTTTTGCCTTGTTATACCAAATTTTATAACAGTTGATATCTATGTCCTTAGCTGATTTTGGCTATCCATTTAGATCATATTTAGTTATTTGTTCTCTATCAGTTTTGAAACATGTTTGAGTTTATGGCCTTCCAAATGTTTAGATTTTATCTGCACTGAAGAGACATAAGTTGTCAAAATGGCCATATGAAGAAACTAATTTACAGTAATTTTGGTATTTTGTTATTTGGATAAGTTTTACAGAAAAAAAATTTGGCAAAGAATTGCCATGCAATGTACGACCGAAATGATCAGAACCCGAGGGTACATCATAGTTTATATAACCAA
>MJUU01030487.1:0-36241 GCA_002080025.1 Modiolus philippinarum
ATATTGCTGAGTAGACGTTAAACAATATTCAATCAATCAATCTATTTTATTTAAATTGCAAAATTTACATATTCTTATATATTATATCTTCCTCTTTCTATTTCTAAAAAGTGATCACTTATTTTCATTTTACATAATATTTTTCTGTTTTCAAATGTACTTTCCAAATTTTGATATAACGAATGGTAAATTAGACACTAAAATTTATGATAAAAGGGACGATTTTTCTTTTCCCATAGTTGATTATCCATTTCTGGACGGTGATGTTCCATTAGCGCCATCATATGGTGTTTACATATCTCAACTTGTTCGATTTGCTCGAGTATGTAATAAAAGTTGCGATTTTAATGAACGGAATCTTTTCATAACTGAAAAACTATTACATCAAGGTTTTCGTTATCATAAACTAGTTAAAACCTTTACTAAATTTTATCATCGATATAAAGACTAGTTCGTAAATACAATGCAACCTGTAAACATCTTATCAAGGCTGGCATTTAACACCCCTTATTTTATGGTAATGTTTTACATAAAAGTAAAAAATACTTACACTCGCCTAACAAACTTATAAAACCTTTAAATCGTCTAATTCATAAGCCTTAGGGTTATAATTACGGTATTGTCGTCAAGTCATTACGTATGGCCTTCTTTGGTATTAACATTGATTTTTTGATAGGGTCTTTGCATTTTAACTAAACACATTCTAAATTTCTAAAATCAGTATTGCATGGACACGGGTTATGTATTCCGGTATATACATGAAATCATTATGCTAAACTCCTCACAGGAAGGGATCTTGATGGAAGCTGTATACTGAGGGTACATAACTTAATTTGTCAGTTGGTAATGGGTCTGGAGCTGGCATGTCAGTTAACTGCTAGTAGTCTCTTGTGATTTCATGTTTATGTCCGTATATTTAGTTCTTTCAGTTTCATTTTTCACAGTTGACTCAGTCCTGTTGCCAACTGAATTTTACTGTTGTTACGTTCGTTTTTTTATTTATCACATTGGCTATAGGGGGAAGGTTTGGGCCCAATAAAACTAGTTTAACCCTGCCGCAGCAGGTTTGCGCCTGTCCTAAGTCAGGAAATTTATTAAGCCTTTGTGTGTCTTGTCTGTTTTCTAGTTAGTTCACTTTATGTCTATCGGAGTCTAGGAAGATGCTTATTTCGCTGAACTTGATTACTCTTTTATTTAGGGGCCAACTCCGACCTACCGTTGGATGTGGGGTTTCCTCACCGTTCATTGAAGATCTTATGGTGGCTTCGAGTTGTTATTGCTCCCCTTAGGGTCGTTGTCTCTTTGACACATTCCCCGTTTCCCTTCTTTTTCTTATTTCCAAAATTTATTTATCAATTTCATATTTATTTTTAATTTTACTGTATAGGTAGAGTTTATTGTCATTTGTTAAAGAATTTAATTTTTTGAAGAAGATATTTTCATATTTTTTTTTAAATTTTTTCTTTTAATTTTTTTGAAAATTTGTTTATTTCTTTTTTATAATTCATATTTGAAAGTTCTGTGGCATTTATGTTATTTGTTTTACAAATATTACTTATAAAGGAAAACCATGAAAATGTACCATTCGAATGAAGACATTTTGATGTCAAAAATGCATCTGATAATAAGGGGTTTATATTGTCTGATCTAGCATAATACTTGATAGATTGAATTTTGATATATGTATCAATTGGATATTGTGCTAGCTCTGCTCTAGCTGCAATATTCACAGACTGTTTACTCAATCCTAAAGTGAATTTGCAAAATTTTAAATGAGTTTTTTCGACAAAACTCCCATCAATTAATGAAATAGGATTACATTCGGTATGACTTTTGTTTGCTCTATCAGATGATTTTATAATCTTTTCATAAAAATCCATGTACCAAATTTCTGAATTGTACATTAAAATGGGTTTAACCAACATATCAAAAAGTTTTTTATGTACATTAAGGTTAACATTTTCAAGAGGATTTAAATATTTAAACATTGAAAATAAGACTTTATATGCTTTCTTTGATAGATCTTGATGTGAAGAGTGAAATTTACTAGAAAATTCTATGATATTTCCAAGATACATATATTTTTTAAATTCTTCAATTTTACTCCACTGAGATAGAATTCATTTTTATTTGTATTCAAGTTTCTCTGCAGGAATATTATAATGTTATTTCCGTATGGGGGTTCCCCTTTTCAACAAAATTCTAAAAATAGATGTAGGTTAATTTTATGCTCGGTTGCCCAGAAAATGAAAACTACATATAAAGACCTTTATTTTATTAAAATGAAAAACAGGGGTTCCCATGGCTTTTCTGGGTTTAATTTGAGGCTCAAAAGAGGTGATATTCAAAAAACGAAAATTTTCAAATCCCCACCCTAGGCATTAAAATATCACATGTCAGGGGTGGAATAACGAAAATTAAATTATAATTATGGCACCGTCCCTTGATACTTTTTGCAGGCTATACACTGTCTGGCCCCTTCTCTTTTTTTTTAACTATTATATGCCACAGGTTTTAGATGGTTGGATATAAATTATATGTCACCGTCCATTGCTATATCTTTATTTCTTTTAACTTGTTGCTGTTACTATCATGCTAGATGTATATTATTAATAATACTCAATTTTTCATAGTATGAAGTGCATCTGCGGTAGACGTGCATATATATGCCTTTTTTTTTATTTTGTTTTTGTTTTTGTTTTTGTTTTTGTTTTTTATTATTAATTGGGTCATTCTCTGACAACTTTAACAAACTGTGGCAATTTGAGTGAAAAAATATTGAAATTTGTATTTCATCTATTTTCATTTTTTCTTTTTGTATTGTGTAAAGCGTGCTTTGTAGAAACGTGACAAAATGGTTGGCACGCTATTCTCATTGGCAATTTTTATTTTTTCTTGATTTTCGATGGACATATTACGGATCGAACATGGAAATGTGTCTTTACCGTCACAGAGTTCAGACACCATTTTTACACATTTCTCCATGTAACTTATTTGTAAACAAATATTCTATCAATAGAGAATAACGACACAATTAAAGTAAAAACTGCAAAAGTATTCAGATATACAAACAATCCGTGTAAAAAGTTACTACAATATGGTACACTGAATACTGTCCCTACTTTTAAGAGCACATTTTACCAAAAAGTTCCTGCTGTGGTTGCTCTACTGGTGAATTGATGAGAAAAACGGAATAGAGACTAAACTGTAGTTTAATTTGATCAAGCAATAAAATTTGAAGTGCATTTTTCTATCATTACTAGCGATTTTTTTCATATTTTTGTTAGCTAAGAGGAGACATTCGTGACGGTAAAAGAAAGATATGTGACGGTAAAGAAAACTCGTGACGGTGATGGCATTTTTTTTTGGTCTAAGGAATTCTCTGTTTTAAGAATATTCTGTCAAATAAGAAATGCAACTTTTATCAGCATGGATTCTGTTTTTTATTTGCTTTGCTCTGATCTATTTCTTTCAACTATCAAAAATAACAAAATGACAAAACATAGCTAACTTATCCACACACAAAGTATGGACCTTGATGTAATTTCGAAGTTTTCTGGTTATTAAAGAGAAATTGACGAAAAAAGAATAAACGTCTGTTACAGAGATAAAACACTTTTGTTCGATTTCTAAAAAACGGGTTGAAAATGTATTTCGTTTGACTGATACAGCCAAAAAACTAGAATTTTGTCTCCACCGTAACGCTTGTGTCGTAACGGAACGTGACGGAAAAGACAGTGACGGTGGAGACAAATCCGTGAACCGTCAGAGATTTTGAATTTATCTCTGGAGGTAATCTTAGTCAGGCAAGTGGTTGTTTCTATGGTACTTGAGCTTTATCTGCTGATGTAATTGTGATGCAGATCGACTATACTACAAGAAAAATATTGCATGTACGGTAAAGACGCGAAATAAAGGTACTTTTTCAAACTAACCCATGTTTTTCTCAAATAATTAAAAAAACCGTTATAATAGTAAAATTAATAATTGCCAAACCACTTAGGATACGTATGTTAAAGCCGTATGCCATAATTATACAAGTTTTACTGTATGGGAATACCATGTTTGGTACTCTAAATGTTCCGTGACGGTAATGACAAAAAATGTGTGGGACAGATGTTTGAGATCAGATATAAAACAAACTAAGGCAGAGAACATGAAAACAATTTGTGTGCATGTTACCTTTTAACTTACTCTACATATATAAATCACTGTAATTGACATAGAAAAATATTAAGGGGCAAAAAATGCAAAAAAATTGTCGTCTATACAGATTTGGGCATTACCGTCACGTGAAGAATTCTACATGTGACGGTAATTTGTATTTTTTTAGAATCGTTATATTTCCGCTAAAACTAAGATAAATTGGTTTCTAGCATTTTTTTTCTGAATAGTTCATGGTGTGAATTAGTTGACTGATCTTTAAAAAAGTCAGAAATTCGAACAAATGGGTAAGTAATCGTCTTCGGACAGGTTTGCGATACAAATATTAAAGTTGTCAGAGAATCACCCAATTGTTATTTATTGTCTATACTGTTTTTTGTAATATTGTATTTGTATACCAATCATAAATGTTTGATGTATCATGCCCTCCTGGGGACCTAAGTTGGTAATAAAATATTATCGCTAATTTGCGCAGTTTTCAATTGTTTCCGAGCGACGATAATGGAATTCACCATCATGCTTTTCCCGATTGGTGTCGCTGCTGCACTATCAGGTAGTTCGCGGGAAAACTGGTATTTTACGCATGTTAAAATATTGTTCTTCGTGCGTGATTTTTCCCGATATCACGACGTCACAAAACAAAACCTGATAGTGCAGTGGTGACACCATACGGGACAAAATCTGGAAGGTGCATTCCATTCTATTATCACTGCACTGCACTGATATGAACATGTTATCGTCAATCTCTATGGAACGTTAGCAACAGCGTATTAATATGACGTCGCGTGACGTTTCGTGACAGAAACAATCCAAAGAAAAAAAGCGCTATATTCAACCAAAAGTATTATGTTCAACTAAATTAAATATTGCACTGGAAAAGGGTATTTTTCAATAACAGAATTAGCGATAAAAATACTATTAGTAATTTGTTTTGCTCGGATGGATTTCTCAGCTCGCATTGCATCTCGTGCTGTCGCGCATGAATGCTAACATTATGCCACTGTATACTACATTTTTTAGGGTCTGTTTTTAATCTGTATGCAAGTTTTTATCACTGTATAGATGAGGTTTGGCTAAGTCGGACATAATAAACAATGAAAGGCTATGATGTAAATGCACATCAGACAAAATTTGTACAAATACACGGCAGAACCAAATATAAAACCCCGCGAATAAATGCAACACTGAAAACCGCGAAAATTTCGTACCGCCAATACAAAGCCATTTACAGATGTTCTTCATCTTGAAGTTTAAAACTTAAACAAGTCACTCGACAGTGAAATAAAGGTCACGATGACTTAGTTCTACCTGAATAGTGTGAGCTAGCTAGGCATCCAAAGTTGCATACATCTTATTGTTTGAAATATTTCTAAATTGAATGTAAAATATAATCAATACAGTAACTTCGTTATTTTATTATTTATTCCAGCAATTTCTGTAACAATTATCTAAACCGTTTTTAGATTCAAAGCATGATTCCTCTAACATGTTAAGACTAAAATACAAAAGTGGATTCATTTTTATTTTGTTCTGCACTGCTACAGTGTAATAAATACTTAACACGTAAATTAAAATGTCAATTAAGTATTCTTCACTTGATAAATTTTTGCAACCAGGGTTAACTTGTTATTAGTTTTAATTCTAATCTTGACATTATATTTTGTAAATTAGTCTTTTACCGACATCTGGTTAAAATCTGGATAGCATAATAACACAATTTTATCACGCTTTGACCTCTTTCAAACATTCGGCAGTATCTACATTGTTGTAAATAATTAACAGGTGAATTGATATGTCAACATATATATATATTCTACACTTGATAAAGTTTTTATTTATTATCTGTCGTAGTCTAATTATTTTGTCTGATATCGTATACACATACTACATGTAGCTTCCTCTAATTTGTTTATAATTTTCATATAGACGTTTGTGAAAACGAGGTATTTAATATTCATTTTTAAGCGTCTCCCTGACAATGACGGAAAACATGGCCGCGGCCATGTACAAACTAAACCTTGGGGTCAGGCAATCAACATACCTCGTGGTAAGTTCAAGATGTCTGAATATACTCAACAACAAAAGAAGCGCACCCCAAACGTGTAATTCTGTGTACCTTAAAATTCAACGGCATATATCTCTTCAAATACATGCTGCAGCAATTTGAAATTTTTACACATTGTGTCTCTTATCACATTCAAAATTCTGATTTTTTTTTTAAATTCCCCCCCCCCCGAAAAACCACTTTATCGCCCAAAAATTTTTAAAAAAAGTCAAAAAGAGTGGAATTTGAACCTTTTGTGCTCCTACCGTGTACTTGAACGATTTGGTTAAAAATTACTGTTTTGTAATTTTTGACAATACAACTGCCAAACAAGCTCATTCTGGAGAAAGCAGTTCTTTGAATCTTGTTTTCTCACACATTCAACAGAAACCGTTGCTGTGACTTGAAAATGACATTTATTGACTTACTTGTCATGGCATTTGAAATTTAAAAAATACATAAAAAGGCTGATATTGCTAAAATACCTAGGGATCTAGATAATAAAAGTGTTGCGTTTTTGGTGTTGTTAAGTATAATAAGTATAGTAAGTAGTAATTAAGACTACCTTTACGGAGATAATTTGAGAATTTCTTTGATAGGGAAATATTGACGCAAATATATAAATCTGTGAATATTCTTCTCTTAGAGGCGTTTTCCGAGACAAGATCATATGTAAAGATAACATTAAAGTAACTTAGAACCGAAACGTCAATCCAAAACGAACAATCTAAGGACAATGACAACATCGGAAAAACAAAGAAACAAAGACATAACATGAGTACGGCAGAGAAAAGAAAAATAAAGACACACACAAACACACACACACACACACACAATGATCAACAACACAAATCCAATTAAAAAAGATGGATGAGATCAGTTGCGCTGGTATATAAAGAGTAAGCATCTCCAACTTCTTATAAGACTCCCGTCGTGTTGAACATGTCAAATCCGGCAGTGAGGTCAAATCCGGTAGAGGAAACAAAAGGGAAAGATATGTTGTCATCTGGGAACAGATATCCAATAGCTGTCCGCAATAGGGTGATATCGACCTTAAAACCTCTGGAGGGATGACTTCAGGTTTTGGGTAACATACACTTGTTTAAGTAGCCTATTTGTGAGCAACCGGGGTCTATCAAGGAAGTCACTGTATCAACCACAGGCCCTTGAATAGCGAATGTCTTTTCAGTGCAGATAAAATCAAAACATTTGGAAGTCCAAAAACATGTGTAAAAACTAAAAGAGAACAAATAACCAAGAATTTCCAAAATCTGCGAAGGACAGAGCCATACAATAGGGAGATACTCCTTAGTTGTAACCAATATTTACTAAAATTCTGATGTTGCAAGTTTCCAAATAAAATCGGGTTTAGGGCCATGCACCAAGTAGTGGCTAATGGGTTGGTGAATACTCTCGGAACTAACAATCCAGCAGTAGATGTATTGGCCTAGTGGTAATGAGTCTTCAGTAGAGATAAAATCAAAACATTTGGAATGTTTAAGGTTGTAGACCATGGTTAAGGGGTTAAGGGACATAACTTTGCATGTTTGGTTTAAACATTTTCATAAATATATTACAAGCTTCTTAGTTACACAGATGATTTTGATTCTTTTTCACAAAAATGCTTAAAAGGTGTCAATAAAACTGACTGTTTCAAACACTTTGCTGATTTATAGAGTTATCTTCCTTAACCTAGGTCTACTACCTTAATATGTGATCTCCTGTCATATGTTTAGAACATCTGGTCTTTGTTGAGACCCGCATTTTCTGATGAAAGGAAGTCATAGAGATTATTATTATATTGAATGAGTATGTGTTGGTAACCCGAGTTCGTAAGGTGATCTGCAAAGATGTAATATATGATTCCGAACACCAACAGTGAAGAAAATCATTTTTTAAACATGTTGGCATCGTAAAATCGATGGCCAAGTTCCATTCTGGTGGCCATGTTTTTGTCGGATATGAACAAAATGAGCAAACACTATTCTTATAAATATTGGTTGAATTTGCCAATAGCAGTTTCAGAAGAATTGATGAAAAAATATAATTTTCCTCGTATTGTAATACTAGTACTAGTAATTAAACAATATTCCGCGCCGGAGGCCACGTCTTTATTGGATCTGATCAACATGAGCAAACTTTGTAAGGACTTTGTAAAGGACTCTTCGTACATTTTTTGTTTACAGTATGTTTAAATTTGCTTCATCTGTTTCATAGAAGATGATGAAAATGATATGTTTTCCAATAAGTTCCAATGTCAAAGTACGTTCCGAGCTTTCGGCCATGTTTTTTGTTGGAGCGGAACGAAATGAGTAATCTTTTTTTATGACAGTCCACACATTGTTCCCGTAGAGTTTGGTTGAATTTGTTTCAGTGTTTTTATGAAAATGTAAAGTTAACGAACGACCGACACAAAGTAATAGCCAATGTTTACACTAGGCTATCCGAATATTATGAATTTGATATTATTAAGGATTTGTTTAAGATTTGATGCATTCGCCGTCAGTTTTGTCTTGGAATATTCTCAATTCAGCTGAAATGGTGGGTTTTAGATTTTGTTTGAAGGGGAATAATTGATAGGTGGTGTGCACAAATAATCAGGTATATTTTACCATGCAAGAAATTTATTTTAATTATTTGAAATCTCACTTGAAATAATTATTTAGTAATACAGTTTTAAATATTAGTATAACCCTTCATTTTGCTGGCCCCTCTGAAACCTGGTCAAAAAATGTATAATAATCTTTGGAAATATATAATTTTTAATCCCTAAAATTAAGAAACAAACTAAAAAATCTCTTTAACTGGTGTGATAAATTGATGGACTTGAACCGTTTGATTCTTCAATATTCCTTTCCCCTAACATTTATATTGATTTTTAAGACTTTTCAATGAAAATATGTTACTCGGTTGTAAGGGTAGTTGCGATGGCATGGGTATGCAAAGTTAATTGGTTCTCAGACCATTTTCCACTGAAACTGATTAGGGTGAGGTTATTTGTTTGTCTTTGTATTTGCCCAAAAAAATGTGGCAGTTGTTCACATTGTAAAGACCACAAAAATGTAGTGAGAGAGATGACTTCTATTTTTATTTCTTAAATGGCAATAAATAGGGTCAATGAGGGTTTTAAGCTTCTGACGGGATGAGGGAGGGCCTGAGAACAAATGAATTAACTTGTCATGGCCTTGGTGAAAGCAATTAGAACTTCTCTAAAATATTTAAAAATGATTATATACATGTAATTCTGAGTTAGTTCGCATTACAGTCACGTAGTATGCAACGTGGTTGATACTTTTTTCGTCATTCTAAATGCACAACTCTGCTCAGAAAATCAATTTGACAGGAACTCCTTTAAACAGAATATTGTAAATCACTTTATATTTAGACTGTTCAAACACTTTTAATTCTGTAATATTTCTGTAAAAATGAACTTTATGTGCAAAAATTCCTGCTGACATTCAAGTCAATAGGACTGTTCTTTAGGACTTAAGATCACCCTCTGTGTCTTGTAAATGATTGAAACTATGCTATGAAATAATTTTTTATGTGGAACATCAACTGCAAAATGCCAAACCATGGAGGTATAAACATCTTTGTTTATACCTCCATGGTCAAACTATGGGAAAGAGAAAACACACACACACCATAAAAGATATAGATCCACACATTTACTGAAAGGGGGAGACGTTTTCTGTCAATGTAATCTGGGCATTTTCAGCTTGTTGTAAATGTTTCTAGCAAAATGAATCAATTGTTAATTGTTTTGGTTACACTAGTACTGTTTGTCGTTTATCATAAAAATTGTGTTACTTGTTTCATTTATTAATTGTAAATAAATTGTTTTGGGGAAAATTTAAGATTGTTAGCCTGTTAATTATCTCCTCTCCCTCCCTGTATGAAATTATCGGGTTTCAGACAGCACCGAAGAAGTGGACGACCTGGCTTGTATAACTAAAAGAAACCAAACAAATTAAGTCTTGTTTAGATTTATTCACTTATAAATGTATACACCCATGTTCAAATTTATTTAAGTCTTAGGAATGTATTATTAAAAGTACACGTATTAAGATTTAGCATATTATTGCACCAAGATAATTCTCTCAGGGTTACAATAAAACACACATATTGTGTATTCAAAATCGGATTATTGTTAGTTTCAGTTTTTGGATTAATATATTGTGTTTGCCAGTTTTGAATCGTTATTAAGACATAACAAAATTAAAATGAATAAATCAACTTTGTTCGGTTTTCTTTTAGTTTTAGGATTTTTCCTTATTGCTAACCACTTTTGTCCGACATTTCAGGGTTTTCCCCAAAATAATTTTTCCCGAAACGATTTATTTAGTAAGATAGAATATAATAAATCAACTGAGTACTCGGTGACAAAAACAGATTTTCAAGGAGAGATGAAAGTGTTGTTTATTTAAAACTAAAAGAAGAAAATTAAATTTACGAGTTGGTGAACAAACTTTGGATCATCAAAAACTTGGTTACCCAAGGGAAAATAATAAAATAAAATAAAAATAATGCATTAATGTTACATTTAGAGCTAATATATTCATTCATATACCATTTCGTGATTTTTGTAGTTTGTACAATTTTGTCATCAGAGTGAATTAAATTACTGTCTCAAAAACGTATGAATTATGGTTATGTACCACGGGGCGCCGTTTTACTATTTATTCTCCTTTTTTTATTGAAAAGTAATAATTTCTGAATTGCTAATATCAAAGATTGATACAGAACTTCAATTTTCTAATATAAAAAAATCCTTGTATCAAGATTTCTTGAAATCACAAATTGAATGTCTGATTTCATCTTGAAAAATAGTAGTTATTTCTCATATAAAAAATTCAGTGATTTGGTTTTTATCATAAGTACTTATCCATTCGCAAGCATTATAAGTTTTTGCCCACAAACCCCCATATTTTGCTTGATAACTTCAATTTTATACATCTTAAATTATCATCATTCTGACAAATTTCATCAAATCCTATTTATTTTTTCACAGTTTTTCATAGATAAACATTGCTTATTTTATACCTATAAAACGCAGAGGAGTTCATATTCCCGGCCGTCAAATCTTCATTATTTTCTTAAAAAACGACATCAGCAAAATACCAATTATATTTTCGCATAAAGTACTTCTTTTTCAGTTTTCTAACAAAAATAACACATTTATGTGAAATCCTATTTTTTTTTAAATTGACCACTTAGCGAACGTCCTTAATTTGATTGAATTTCATAAGTTATCAAGTTAAAGATTTAAAGTCTCTTGTTGAGATTGAAGCAATGGTAAGTCAAATAAAAAAGGGGGCCCTCTTACTCGTTTTTATTTTGTTCAGAATTTAAACATAATTTTACAAACTTTGGCAAAAGGATTGGTAATTGTATCAATGACATCCATTTTTTATTATATATATTTGCAGACTCGGCAGCTATATTCTATACTATACTATACTATATTCTAGCTGGCTGTGTGACGGGTGCCATGCGTGGAGCAGATCATGCTTACCCTTCCGGAGCACCTGATGATGGTTACAATTGCGCAATTAATGTCGTTCGGAATGCATCTTGTTTTTTTACCCCCAAGATGAAATTCAGAATTAATCATTGCAGTACGTACGATTGGTGGAAACTTATTATGATAAAATCGCTTATACACTAGTAATATAGGTGTAATAAATATTTATTCACTTTTTATATCTTTGACCTGAATCTCGGATATGTTTATGTCAGGGGTGGGATTTAAAATATTTTCAATAAAAATAACTTCCCTTTTTATAGCCCCAATTTTCACCAAGAAGAGCAATGGGAACCCCCATTTTTCATTCCGAAATTTGAAAGATCTCAGTACCGGCAAATTATTTGTGGGACCCACGGAGTTGAAATTCGATTGCGTCTATTTTTAGAATTGCGTCAAACTGGGGTATCCCCTATGGAAATAGCATTATGAATAATTGCGCATTTGTAACCTGATACCTCAGTTTTAATAGGGGTTCACACTGCTAGTGCTTTAGTTTTGTGGCGTTCTTGTTCAGAAATAAAAGGGGGTTTCGATTTAGGAGTGAAAGGAACTTTCGGCGAGCGGAGGGAGGCGCGAAATTTCGGGGTTATTTTTTTAGTGAAACATCAGGATATTCATTAAAAATACAGGATTGTCCCAAAAAGGGGGTTCCAACCCCAGGAACCCCTCTGAGATCCGCCAATGAAGGCAAAACCCAAAGACGTATAAAACTGATAAGAGAACAACTGTACAAAGGATCTTAATGAAATGGTTCCTTAGTTCAAATAAATTTTCTAAAAAGTAAGATATTGCAAGCTTCAATATATTAAAAGTTTAAAACAAAACTTCGGTTTTGGTCTGCCATTGAGTATTGGACTATTCAATAATCTCGAAAACTTATATTTTTTAATTTTGTTATCAAAATACATCCTCCCAAGTCAGGTGTTCCTAGTCGACGTTCGTTCCCTCGATGGAACAAACGTGGACTCGGATCACTGACCTATGAGGATGTCAAAATCGTGTTGTTTCCAATGTTAACAATAAATTTTCAGTCCTTCTATGTCCCCTCTTCAAAATAAAACATGTTTAGATGAACATAACCTGCACGCATAGACAGTATGGGCCACTTTTATAGTACACCCGAAAAATTATGGTATTTTCGTAAATATCAAAAGATCAATCCATAAAAACATACGGCGTTACACTTTTTTATAGTTTTGAACATGAAATTACCTCTTTGCAAACTTTCTTTTATAACAGAAAGACAAAATAATAGCTAACCTGATCCAAAAGGTTTGTATGATCTATTGCCATCACTTGGCGTCCGTCCGTCTGTTAGATTTTCACATTTTCATCAACTCCTCTGAAACCACTGAAGCAAATTCAACCAAAAACTAGAGTTACTGCGGCCTAGTGGGCCACGGATACTCCCCGTGCCACCTCTTCCTGAATTACCTTAAACATCCGAAAAAAGGGAATTATTGGAAAATAAAATACATAATGCACACTTCTATAATATGTTATTAAGGCCCATAAGTTTCATGATGTTCTGATCAGTGATCAAGAAGGATTAGTGGATACCAGGTGGTCACCATATGGTTTGCATTGAGCTAAAACAGCAAAAAACTAATTACTAGTATTCATTATGTCAAAAATCTGGAAAAAATGAAGTATTTGAAAACAAAATGTGTAGCGCACAACTACAATATGTAATGAGGCTCCTGGATAAGTTTCATGAAATTCCATTCAGAAGTTTAAGAGGAGTAGTAGATACCAGGTGATCAACATATGGTTTGCATTGAGCTGAAATGACAGAGTCCCAAACATGTCAAAAATCTGGAAACTAGAGGCTCAGAGACTGAGCCTTTATCGCTCACCTGATAAAATGCTTCTATGCCATGCATGAGCAAAAATGATGTTTTTTTTTACCAATGGCGTCTAATGTTTACCTATGTTCTCCTTAACCACTCGTTTTTTTTTTGGCTGACCCTATTTAAATGAGTGATTTTTGCAAAAGACCTATACATTTAGTTAAATTTGCTTGAATAGTTTCAGAGAAGATGATGAAACGGATGGTTTTCTCATACGGGGCTCCAATGTTGAACCTAAGTTCCGATCTGGAAGCCATGCTTTTTGTCGGATAGAAAGGAAATGAGCAACTTTTGTATGGTACCTTTAGTACATCATTCCTGTAAAGTTTGGTTGAATTTGCTTCAGAGGTTTCAGAGGAGAAGGTGAATATGTGATTTTCCCATAGAGTCCAATGTTAAACTATGTTCTGTGCTTGCGGTCATGTTTTTTTCGGATCTTAACGGTATGAGCAATCTTTGTAAAAGACCTTTAGTACATCATTCTTGTAAGGTTTGGTTGACAATATAATATGTTACTATTAATAGGCTCGCTACCGCACTGCAAAAATAGGTTTCCGTGAAAACAACATGTCGGGATATTATGTTGCTATTGATAGACTCGCTACCAGTGCTAACATTACTATAGGAGAGATACAGGTATCTACAATGTTAATATGAGATCTCCTGTCATAGTTGAGAACATCTGGTCTTTGTTGAAATCGGCATTTTCTCATCAGTGGCAATTCATAGAGAACTAGAGGAATGTATTCGAAACGAATACTATATCTCCCCGTCCTGACATAATTTGTTCCAGAGGTCATGCTTATAATATTAAATTATTGACCCGGCCTGACTGCCCTCATAGATAATTTTTCCTAATTGAAAAAGTTTGAGTTACCTTTGTCAGCTGAGAGTGGATTAAGACGATTAAGTGATGCATGTTTTTATGTGCTTTTATTTTACTGTCTACATGTTTAATACACAAATATAACATAATCTTGTCAAATAATTAAGGTATCAATTTCATAAATACCATCCAGTAGTATTATCTCTGATTAAAGTGTCGTATGTAGCAATGACGATAAAAATGTTTAGGTGTAACTATTAACTGACAACTTCAATTAAGATAAGAAATAAATAATTTTCCCATTAAATCGAAAATCAAAATATTATATGATGAGTGGAGGTTGGGAATACATTGTATATGAGTATGACGATATTCCAAATGTCTGTAATTGTAGTAGGTTTATCTTGAATTGGAACTAATTTTGAATTTTAATATCAGACTTTTTCAAATTAGGACACTTACATGTTGTATTAGTACAGGAATGCTGTGTTCAACACAACTTTCATTCGTCTGTTCACTAGATTTTATTCGTCTGTTCACTAGATTTTATTCGTCTGTTGGTTTTTAAATTGTACCTGTTTAGGCTGTTATCAGTACAAATACTATTTTTAGTAACAATTTTAATTAGCAAATATCATTAACAGTTTGACTAATTAACAAATAAAAGTACATGGACATAGATCAAATGGAAACTGATATATCCTGAAAATTTGTACATCGTGAGTGCAGTGGTTTTTGCAAACAAGCGAACACAAATTTTGTGACGAAACCCACGAGTAAAAACAATATATCTCCCACCTCTCTGAGGCGGGGAGATATAATTATATTGAATGACAATGTGTTGGTGGTAAGATAAGTTGCAAAGGTAGACTATATAATTCCGAATTCCAACAGTGATAAAAATTATCTTTTTTAACCTATTAGCATCGCAGCAAGGTCTACGGCTTGATTTGAACCCCTGCTTTATTGTCATTTAGGGCAACACCGCCTGCACTATGTCCAGTGCTCTAGACCACTCGGCCGCCTAGGCTATATAAAGTATAGCTCTCGGTAATCGGTTCATTCCTCCTCACAGCAAATCTAAATAACAAAGAACAAGATGAATATTGGGTAGGTAGGAAATAAATAGATGAAGGATATGGTTGCAACAGATACGACACATGAGGTATATCAGTGGCGCATCCAGACTTTCTGCTAAGGGGGGGGGCATAATTTTTCCGTAAGAGGGAGCCCGGAACCAAATTTTGGCCCTTTGGAATTAAGCCCTTGACAATTCTGTTTCTTAATTTTGTTATTACGCCCCATTTAATATTGGGCAAAAACGATAAAAACTTCCCCGGAACTTACCGAAACATAACATTCTAATGTCGGATGAATATGATATCGGCATTCGAGAAAAATGCCACAGAAAATATCAAAATCGAGAGTCAAATCCTGGAAGACGTGAATCTAGCTGAAAATGTCCGCTTTCATTTGGGATACTGCCAGGTCATATCTTTCAATGATGTTATGGTGACTGCCATAGAATTTCTTGGGGATGAAATTGACAATGGTTGAACAAATCCCTGACTATGCAGCTTTTGGGATAGTGTTTTTGCTCTGCTCAAAAAATCACCGTACAAACTACAGGCTCGACAGTAACGAATCAACTGTGAAATGTAAACTCCATATGCTGGAGATGTAGGTATATTGATGCTAAGAAAGGGAAAGTTCACAATTAGGAAATTAAAATCATTACGCTTGATGTATAGCTTAGATTTCAAACGTCAATCTTCGTCAATATACAACAAAAGATCCAGGTACGAAGATGAAATAGGCATTTCTTTAATTTCAAGCTCATTGGGATAGAACTCCTGTAAATATTCCTTCAATTTACGTTTATTAAGAGAAAGTGCATCGTCTATGTAGCGGAAGCTGAAATTAAAGGACTGGGCTAAATGTTTTTGTTTTCTTTGTGAAAGCCCTTGAAAAAATTTTGCCTCGTACGAGTAAAGGAAAAGGTCAGCTAAAAAGGCGCACAGTTAGTTCCAATAGGAATCCCTTTTGTCTTTTGGAAAACACGACCACCATGGAATTCGACAAATATATTCGTACATTTTGATTGCAGTCTCGTTGTACTTTTTATTTGAATCAGTGTGGTTCATAACAAAATGTGTTTTGTCTTTTCCAACTACGACTACTACAAAAACGTGTACCTGCGTTCTCCATTTTTAGTGCAGAAACGTTGATGTATTAAATTTGAGGCAACAAAAAGTGAATGAAAAATCCTCCTGTTTTTCCGAAATATCCTCTTTGAAATTTTTGCCTTCCGGGTCTCAAAAGAGTTTGAAATCATGGAGAAATCACTTTTCTTCCGTGAAGCAACAAGGTCACTTTGTGTTTGTCTAGGTATAATTTCAATCATTTTGTTTCTGAAAAAAAAGGTATCCGTGAACATAATATTAACAATGAAGGGATATGGAGTTAATGCAAATGAGAAAAAATCTCTACAAAGTAAGTGAGAACCGAAACGTCAGTCAAAAGAACGAACAATCCATGGACAAAGGCAACATCGGAAACACTAGGAAACAAGGACACTACTTGAGTACAGGACAAAAAGAAAAATGATCAGACACCATACAGATGATCAACACGGACCCTATAGAGACCATGGGTGAGATCAGGTGTACCGGTAGAATAAGAATCTACTGCTTCTTATAAGACAAACGCCGTGTTGCACATGTCAACTCCGGTAGTAAAGTCAAATCCGATAGAGGAATACTTGAGTTGTAGAGGGAAAGATCTGTTGTCATCTGGGAAACAGATATCCCGTAACGATCCACCAGATCGTGATGTCGGCCGTAAAACTTCTGTAGTGATGACTTAAAAGTTTTGGTAACGTACCCTTGCTTAAGTAGTATATTTGTAAGCAACTGGGCTGTATCAAAGAAGTCACTGTAACGACCACAAGCTCTCGAATAGCAAATGAGTTGTGAGATGTAAACTCCATATGCTGGTGCTTATGGAATTTTGCCACAAAGAAAAGGGAAGTTGACTATTAAAAATGTGAAGCCATCGCGTTTGTCATACAACCTACTTTGTAATGTACCTCTGTTGTCAATTTCGGAACGAGGCCAATGTGGAATTATCTGTAGTATCCCTAATTTCAAGCTCTTTTGGATAAATAAGATGAAGGAAATCACCAAAGCGAGTGTTGTTTAGTGATAAAATATCATCTATATAATTGAAGCTGAAATTAAAGGACCGGGTCAGTTTTTTGTCTTTATTTCACCTCTGGAACCACTTTTAATTATCCCCTCGCCTAACGATGTTGGGGAGGGGATAAAGCGTTTGACCCGTTCGTCCGTCCGTTCAAACTTAAGACCATATATCTTTTGAATAACAAGTCGTAGATGTACAATGTTTTGTCCATGGATGCATCTTGAAGAGTACTTGAGGTTGATATATAGAATATGCGGATTTGACCTACATTTCATCAATAAGTGACTCAGGTTTAAGTTTTTGTAAGAGTCCAGATCTGGGATACTACAACTTGTAGAGGAATAATATTTTGTATGTATATGCGTCTTGTAAAGTTACGAAGCTCTAGATAAAAATTAGGTCACTTTAACCTACATTCCATGCATGAGTGACTTAAGTTAAGGTTTTTGTAAGAGTCCAGATCTAGGATACTACAACTTGGATAGGAATAATGTTTTGTATGTAGATGCGTCTTGTAAAGTTACGAAGCTCCAGAATAAAAAGAAGGTCACTTTGACCTATATTTCATGCATGAGTGCCTTAGGTTAAAGTTTTTGTAGGAGTCCAGATCTGGGATACTACAACTTGTAGAGGAATAATATTTTGTATGTAGATGCGTCTTGGAAAGTAACGAAGCTAGAGGAATAATATTTTGTATGTAGATGCGTCTTGAAAAGTAACGGAGCTCCAGGTAAACATTAGGTCACTTTGACCTACATTTCATGCATGAATGACTTAGGTATGTAGAGGTGTCTTGTAAAGTTAGGAAGCTCCAGATGAAAATTGAGTCACTATGACCTAAATTTCATGCATGAGTGACTTAGGTTAAAGTTTGTGTTACAGCTTGGATTTTAGATACTACAACACGTAGAAGAATAATATTTTGTATGTAGATGCATCTTGTAAAGTTACAAAGCTCCAGATAAAAATTAGGTCAGTTTGATCTACATTTCGTGCATGAGTGACTTAGGATAAAGTTTGTGTTACAGTCTAGATTTTAGATACTACAACTTGCAGAAAATTAATCTTTCATCAGTAGATGCATATGCTTTGGATATGAGGCTCCTGATTGAAATACGGTCACTACATTTCTTGCATGACTGGCTCAGATTTAAGTAACAAGCCAGATCTTGAATGGTACAACTTCCTTGAGTGCTTATAATACTAGACAAACATTCAATAAACGGGCGAGGGGTTCTCTTGTTTTAATGATTTCCAATACATGTTGAAAGAAAAAACACCTTTTTAAGAATGCTCCATGCTTTTAAATGGATGATATTTTTCCGCGCACAATTATCGACTAGACTGGACCATTCTGAAATAGGTATAGGCAGGTATATCTTTAAGTCAGATGATAAACAGGTCTCACTTTGGCTTTTACCATGTGCTTGGACCCCCTTTTGATTTAAGAAAAAACATACCCTTAAATGAAATAATTCAACAAAATACTTAAACATGTAATTGAAATGTGCATGCATTAAACCCAAAAGAAATATTTGAAATAAATTGTTAATGTACTGCTAATTTCTATTCGGTGTTTACAACAAAAAGTCCGTGGATAACAATTGTTAACCCCGAACGAGTACAACTTACTATTATTAGGTAGGTCAACTCGGGTAATCTAATTCATCAAGTTACTTGGTCGCCCTTAAAGAAGAACAATCCAACATTTAAAAATTTTCACCTGTTTGAAAATAATTGTGAAAATGCACATGACTGCAGACTTTTTTGCATGTCATCTACGGCGAATCAGTTATGTATGATCAGTCTTGATATACATACCAAATATGATAAAGATCAGTGTAAAAATAAAGCTGAAGTCGTGAGATTTCCATTATCTATAGGAAGTGAAACCGACCTTAATTGGTTCTCGGGCCCTTTTCCATTGAAACTGACGATGGAGGGAGGTGATTTTGTTTATCTTTCATTTACCAAAAAAAAGTTATAAAAACTACAAAAATAAAGTGAGGGGCCGTGATTTTTCATTTTTATTTCTTTAATGACAATAAATAGGGTAAATGGGTTTTTGGCATCTGACTAGATGAGGGAAGGTCTGTAAACAAATGAATTACATGTAACTTTCCATGGCCTTAGTGAAAACAATAATAACTTCTCTAATTCCAGTCACTTACTAGTGTAGTATGCAACCTGGTTGATACTTTTATCTATATTATGAATGTGCATTTTGGCTCAGTGTAAATCACTTTAAGGGTGATCACTCCTCAAGTTTATTATATCAAGGATTTAAAAATAATATTTTTATTCATTAGAATATGGATCATACATCATTTTAAGCAAAAAATATTGATATGTCAGTGTGGTCGTTTTTGAGATTTAAACGCTTGAAATTTTGGCAGTAAACCGAACTTCTCTAGACTTTTCTTTCACTTTGCATTAAGGCAATCAACCTTTGAAATGCAATGAAAGAATATAAAAAATTTCATCAATTTTTGCCAGAAGTCTATTGAAGATGTATACTATCCTATTTTCAAAAGAAAATTGGGGACAGTGTGCAAAATTTCTAATGCATCATCATGGATAAAATAGGAGAATTCCGAACGTCTGAGACAGTTTCAAAAACCTGAGAAGTGACCATCCTTAACTTTATATTAAGAATATTCAAAAACTCGTAATTAAGTAAAAATGCTTTTTTGTGTGAACAAAAAATCCTCATGGGGTTCAAGTCAATAGGACTGCTCTTAAGGGCTTGATATTATCATCTATGCCTTGTCAATAACTTAAAACTATGCCCTTGGTCTGGATTGAATATAAAATCTAGAATTATATTTATAGGAAATATCAACTTAAAAATGTCAAAAGATCGAAGAAACACACCAAACATTAAAGACAGATCCACACATTTATTGAAAGAGAAAGACGTTTTCTGGGCAATTTCAGCTTGTTTTTTTTATGTTTCAGGTTAACCAATTTTGGACCATTTGGTGTTTTCTGTTTTTTAGATTTTTACTTGGTGTTAACTGTTAAACAAAAGTAAAAAAAAACCATAAAAATTGTATTAAAATGTTATAAATTTGCTTTATATTATTAGGGGGAATTTAAGATTGTTATCCTGTTAATGATGTCCCCTCTTTAAAATTATCTGTTTTCAGATAGCGCCGAAGTAGTGGATAACCTGGCTTGCATAACTGCTGAAAGAAAGCAAATAAATAAATAAAGTCTTGTTTAGATTTATTCACTTATAAATTTATACACCCATGTCCAAATTTACTTATGTCTTAGGAATGTATTATTAAAAGTACATGGATTAAGATTAAGCTTATTATTGCACCAAGATAATTCTCTCAGGGTTACAGTAAAATACACATATAGTGTATTCAAAATCGGATTATTGTTAACTTCAATTTTTGGATTACTATATTTTGTTTGCCAGTTATCCAGACATTGCAAAATGCATAAATCAACTTTGCTCGTTTTTCTTCTAGTTTTAGGACTTTTCCTTATTTCAGGTGAGTATGGTTACTCTCTTGTCCGAAATTTCAAGTTTTTTTCCAAAAAGATTTATTTAGTAAGATAGAATATGATAAATCAACTGAGTACTTGGTAAAAAATCAGATTTTCAAGGGGAAGTGACAGTTGTTTATTTAAGAACTGAATTCATTATTTTGATGTTTGATTGGGGATGAATGTGTTGACAGAAGCACATTTTTAATGAAGGGCGGAAGCGCTTCATGTTGAAAATGTGCTACCGGTCAACACTTTCATAATCCCTATGAACCTTCAAAATAATGCATTTTATTATACCTCAGTATATGAACATTACTACTAAAATTTTCTTAATTAAAATTACTATTTTTTACCTTTTCAAATTTTGTAACTATTTACAGGTCAATAGTTTCCCAGACTATTGACTGGCAGTATGAATATTTTTCCCGAACTTTTTTCTTGCTTTCTCATTGGATAAAAAATCTGAGGATAATTCAGAATGCTTTGACAACATCGTTTCCAGGTGACAACTCTAAATTAGCTATGCATATTACAGTGAATACTATTCAATTTAAAGCAGAATAAATTTTGTTGATGGGAAATTATGTAATTGTTTATGGTTTAATAAGAATGCAAAATTAAGAAAAAAAAAATATAGAATTGAGAGAAATATTATCCACAGATGATTTGAAGAATTTGAGCATTGTGAATCTTGTTTTTTTTTTTGTTTTTCGTTTGTTTGTTTGTTTGTTTTTTTTTTTTTTTTTTTTTTTTTTTTTTTTGTATAATAAAATACTTATATACTGTTCATTTGTGATTCCTATTGGCTAAAAATTATGTTCATAAGTAAGAATGCCCTGAAATCATTATTTCAAATTCACAACTCTAAACTATTTATGCAAATTACAATGAACACTATTCTATTTGCACCAGATTAAATTTTCTTGAATAAAATAGATGTAATTGTGTATGTTTTAACAAGAATACAAAATTTAGAAAACAAATACTAGAAATGAGGGATGTTAATCTTGTGTTTTCGGTATAATAAAACATTTATAGACTGTTTATTCGGCAAGTTTGTTGTCCCCTTGACCCCTAACTATTGACCTCGGCTACGCCTCGGTCAATAATCAGGGTCTCGGGGACAACAAACTTGCTATTCCCTCATAACCAGTCAATAAGTATAAACAATTCTTATAATTACATTTTAAAACCGAAATATAAAAAAAAACAAATTTATTTACAGCAAAGTACATCAAGTACATTTTAATTATACTTTTACAAATTCACGTGAACATGTTGTCAAATGTGTTTTTACTTCACATTGACATACCACGTGGTTGATTTTCACCTATCAAACTGACGGAGTTCAAATGAATATTCATGGAATGAATAAAAGAAGAAAATTAAACTTACGAGTTGGTGAACAAAGTTTGGCTCATCAAAAACTTAGTTACCCAAGGAAAAATAACAAAAATAAAATAAAAATAATACAATAAAAGAAAAATGCATTAATGTTGCATATGGAGCTAATATATTCATTTATATACCATTTCATAATTTTTGTGGTATGTACAGCGATTTTGTCATCAGAGTGGATTAAATTACTTTATCTTTTCTCTTTGATCTTACTGACTGATATTGTTAGTATCTCCGTACTGACCTGATACAAGAAAATATCAGGCAATGACGTGACGATTATAACGTTATTATTCTTTTGACTTTGCCGATAAAAACAATAATGGTAGTTTTGAAGGTCTCGACAGAAAATAACACCAGTAGGACTCGCCGCGATAAGGTGATATTTTCTGTCTCCACCTTCAAAACTACCCTTATTCTATATGTCTCAAAAACGTATAAATTAAAGTCATGTTCCACAAGGCGCCGTTTACTATTTATATTCCCTATTTTCTTTATATCAAATGTTATATCGCAAAATCGAATTGCTAAGATTGATACAAGAACTTCGATTTTTTAACATGAAAAAAAATCTTGATATCAAGAATATGATTTCTTGATATCACAAATTGAATGTCTGATATCAACTTAAAAATAGTTATTTCTCATATCAAAAATTGATTTCGGTTTATATCGTGCTCGCTGTTCATATTTTTGAACTTATCTGCTTTGATCCATTCGTAAGCATTATAATTTTTTGCCAACAAACAACCATAATTTCATTTTATGCATTTTTATAATCATTCTGACAAATTTCATCAAATCTTATTTATTTGTCACATTTGTTCATGGATAAACATTGCTTATTTTAAACCTGTAAAATGCAGACGTTCGCTGCGTGGTCAATTTAAGAAAAATAGGATTTCACATAAAAGTTATTTTTTGTTAGAAAGTTGAAAAAGACGTAATTGATGCGAAAATAAAATTGTAGGTTTCTGATGTCGTTTTTAAGACATAAGTGATAAAAATTTTATAGAATCTGAACTCCTCCTTAAGTTGATTGAATTTCATAATTTATCGAGTTACAGATTTAAATAGTCACTTACGGAATTTAAAGCAATGTTAAGACCAATCCATGACTGTCTTTTCTTTTAATGTTTACAGAATTTTAGCATAATTTACCTAATTGGACAAAAAAGGGATTGGTAATCCCATAGACTGCCATTTTTCTAATTATATCAATGGCATCTAAACTTGTTTATATATTTGCAGACTCAGCAGGAGCAGAATGCGTAGAGAAGATTTTCAACACATTATGTACGGATTATGATGACTACTTCAAAAGTTTAGATCCCACAAAGGGTGTGTGTGATCAAGCCGACTTTGCTGCCCTCTGTTGTATGTGTCAAAATGGAGGACGGTAGAGCCTTTTCGGTCGGGAATTCTGTTGGATGGAATGGTGAATTGACAGTTCTTTTTGTTTAAGTACAATGTCGGAAAGGCAGTTATAAGTCGGCCATATAAAATCGGAACATAACAGTGCTTTCAGCTTATTTTTCATTTAATCAGATTTGATTGAGACTGCAAAATTTTTGAAGTTATATATAAGTTTGCTATTTTCTATTTAATAAAACAGGTCTATATATATCAAGTCTTTTTTAATTTAAAACCCTCACTGGTTATTCTATGCCGAACAATTTGAACGCGGCTGTGCAAAAAAAATGATCATATGAAACTCATCGCCACTAAAAAAAGAAAAAAGTCAATACCGAAATTACGATCTCTCATAGAGCTGTATAGCCAGGGTTATGAGGGTAAAATCCCCTACCCCTTATGTCCAGGCTTCATTTTTTTGTGTTTTGTTTGTTTGTTTGTTTGGTTTTTGTTTTGTTTTGTTTTTTGTTTTTTTGGAGTTTTTTTTTGTTTGCTTGTTTGTTTTTTTTTTAATTTGAAGTACAAGTCCAAAATGCTATGACTTTTGAGTTCGTGAAGTCCATTGACTGAAGAGTTAAAGTCCAAAGTACGTCCAAAATAACCCCAAAGTCCCGAGTCCAAATAGGGGATTATATCGTCTCTTATTATCCCACAAATATCTACAGAAGTTGCTGTTAATTTTCTGTACATGACCATTAAGACTACTTAGTGCAGATCATATCAAAAAGATATCTCAAAGATCAGGCGGAGATCCAGGGGAATAAAAAACGGGGGTTTCGATTTAGGAGTGAAAGGAAATTTCGGCGAGCGGAGGGAGGCGCGAAATTTCGGGGTTATTTCTTAGTGAAACATCAGGATATTCATTAGAAATACATGATTGTGCCAAAAAGGGGATTTCAACCCGAGGAACCCCCTTTGAGATCCGCCAATGAATGCAAAGCCCAAAGACGTATAAAACTGATAGAGAACAACTGTACAAAAGAATCTTAATGAAAAGGACAGAGCTTTGTATGAGGGAGGCCCTCCTTAGTTCAAAAAAATGTTCTGAAAAGTAAGCTATTGCAAGCTTCAATACTAGTATATTAAAAGTTTAAAACAAAATTTCCGTTTTTGGTCTGCCATTGAGTACTGGACTATTCAATAATCTCAAAAACTTATTTTTCTAACTTTTTTATCAAAATACATCCTCCCAAGTCAGGTGTTCCGAGTCCACGTTCGTTCCCTCGAACGTAGACTCGGAACACCTGACCTATGAGGATGTCAAAATCATGTTTCCAATGTTAACAATAAATTTTCAGTCTTTCTATGTCCCCTCTTCAAAATAAAACATGTTAACACGAACATAACCTGCACGCATTGACAGTATAGGGCCACTTTTATAGTACACCCGAAAAATTATGGTATTTCCGTAAATATCAAAAGATCAATCCATAAAAACATACGGCGTTACATTTTTTTTATGGTTTTGAACATGAAATTACCCATTTGCAAACTTTCTTTTATAATAAAAAGGCAAAATAATAGCTAACCTGATCCGAAAGGTTTGTGTAATCTATTGCCATCACTTGGCGTCCGTCCGTCTGTTAGATTTTCACATTTTCATCAACTCCTCTGAAACCACTGAAGCAAATTCAACCAAAAACTAGAGTTACTGTGGCCTAGTGGTCCACGGATACCCCCCGCGCCACCTCTTCCTGAATTACCTTAAACATCTGAAAAGGGGAATTATTGGAAAATAAAATATATAGTGCACATCTACAGTATGTAATTAAGGCCCAAAAGTTTCATGATGTTCTGATCAGTGGTCAGGGGGGAGTAGTGGATACACGGTGGTCACAATATGGTTTGCATTGAGCTAAAACAGCAAAAAATAATAATTCAAATGTCAAAAATCTGGAAAAAATAAATTATTAGGAAACAAAATATGTAGTGCACATCTACAATATGTAATAAAGCTCCTGCATAAGTTTCATGTTATTCCAATCATAAGTTTAAGAGGAGTAGTAGATACCAGGCAGTCAACATATGGCTTGTTGCATTGAGCTAAAATGCGTCCAAAACATGTCAAAAATCTGGAAACTAGAGGCTCAGAGACAGAGCCTGTATCGCTCACCTGACAAAATGCTTCTATGCCATGCATGAGCAAAAATGTTCCCTCATCCAAGCATCCTTGGATGTAAAGGATGAGGGTCATTTTTAGAATATGAGCCTGAGGCTCGAGGAGATATTAAGACAGCTTTACCTCTGCTGAGCGATGAAGCGTATCTCTTTTCAAAGAAGCAAAATACACAAATCAACTCTTTATCAGCTAACTGGTCACTGGTGACCTTGACCTGACTATATAAACATGTGCGGCCATCAAAATCGTCATTTTTTAAAGTAAAGTTTGATGTCAACTAGTAAGCCTGGGCTGGGTATGGGTGGGAGCTTAATATCTCCTCGAGCCTCAGGCTCATATTCTAAAAATGACCCTCATCCTTTACATCCAAGGATGCTTGGATGAGGGAACATTTTTAATCATATTTCGCCATTCGGCTCTCGTCTATATTGCCATCTATTCAGGTTTACAGAATAGATGCTTTTATTGTGGAATGGTATCGGAGGCCCCTCGAGTTATCGCTCCTTGACCTATCCATAATTTCACATTAATCGTCAGTTGTCCCCCTTACCATTATAAACGTCACGAAATTTCTGGAATCAGCCTCTTCCGTTTAAGAGAGCGTATTTTTGTGTCATCTTAAAATACTTCAAAAAATCAAAAAATAGTAAGAAAATATGAAAGCAAATCATACCCTTCAAATCCAATGACGACTTTTTGGAGGCTCAATTTAGATTTGGACCGTGGATGGCAGTGGATTTTTGATTCAAGTTTGTGAAATCTTCTGAAATGTTCAGGTGCACATGGCTGCCACATCATTACAAAATAAGAAAGGTGGACGTCCAATAAATCATAACCCCATTTCCAATTCGAATATACATTTGTACGCAAATATTTAATTGAAATATAATTATTTCTAAATAGTCCGTCCACCTTTCCCCCGGGGAAGGGGGGAGGCGGTTGTCGTTTTGATTAACATTGCGTCACCCTTAACAAATATTGGTTTTCGTTATTTGAGGCTTATCAATATGAGGAGAAGCAAGCGAAAAACAACAAGTGTCTATGGATCCGGACGGAGCGCCAAGACAACAAAGCAAGGAGGCGGAGACAGGCCAGAACCCCCGCAAATTCCAGCCAAAAGAATTACTACTACGTCCAATACTGTTGGTGATCCAGAGGTGATCGAGCCTGTCCGCATCGCTACGGCCACACCCACCACTGAACATTGTTTTGTGCCAGCCAAAGCCCGAGACACAACAGCCCAAGGTAACGGTGATACTTTAGTAACCCCAATAGAACACATTGTAAATCAACCTACCACTGTTTGTCCAATCCCAAGCATACACTCAAACCTAGGAGCCCACGTTTCTCAAAGAGAAAATAATAAGTGGGGAATATGTCGACTTACACAACCTCCTTGAGACAACAAAAACTGATCAAAAAGAGAAACAAATTGTTCTCGTCGACGGACATCTTCAAACTAAGGAAAAAACAAAACAATGTATTGATTCGATAGAAAAATGGACCGATGCATTTATAATATTTGCAAGCATTTACTTAACCGCACATCCTGAAAAATATCAAGACATTTTTAAATATATGCATGACATCCGTTTGGGTGCTAAAAGGTTACAGGGCTCCAGCTGGAAGACATACGATGAACAATTTAGACTCCGCATGAGTCTCGATCCCACAAAAAACTGGGCCACAGTCGACCAAGAACTGTGGTTGTTATACATGTTCGATATTGGTTTGGTTCACGATAAAATCCAGAGTAAAACCCAAAGCAATTCTTTTCTCAAATGTTACAATTTTAACTATAAAGGTTACTGTGACAGAACACCATGCAACAATAAACACATGCGCATTAAATGTTCAGGGGCACACTCGTTTCTTATGTGCCAAAACCAAGGTTCGTCAGTTGCTCAGCCTATACGTACCAGGGCAAGTTTACCTTCCCCGGTTACGGCTGTTGCAAAACCGGTAAATAATAATTTGTATTTCAGACCAAGAGCGGCACTCGGTAAACCATGGACAGCATCCCCGAACTACGGCGGACCACGGAATTTGGGACCTCAGTATTTCCCCTCTTAATGTTAACCGCGTATTACAATGTCTACAAAAGTATCCACTATTCGAAAAGTCTAAAGAATTAATGGAAGGGATTGTGGGAGGATTTCGATTAAATTACACGGGCCAAAGAATCTAAAGAGAAAGTAAAAATTTAATTTCTGCCGAACAACACAAAAACGAACTCAAAACAAAAATTCAGAAAGAAGTGGAAATGGGTCGGTTTGCAGGTCCTTTCAAAAATTTGCCTATATCAAATCTCCAAACATCCCCCATAGGCATTTGTTCCAAAGTCTGACGGGGATGGCGTCTCATAACGCACTTATCATACCCACATGACAGCGGTATAAACTTTTACATCGACCCTATCCACTGTACAGTTAAATATACTTCTTTCGATCGTGTAATCGAAATGCTTAGCAAATTAGGGAAAAACGCAAAGATCGGGAAAATGGACGTGAAAAGCGCATTTCGGTTGTTAAGAATTCATCCAGGAGACTTTGATCTATTGTTTTTGAAATTTGACGACGAATATTATATAGATAAATGTTTACCTTTTGGCTGTTCCCGAAGCTGTCAAATATTCGAAACCTTTTCTTCTTTTCTACATTGGCTCATTAAAGACAGATCGGGCATTGCAACTTTAGATCATTACCTAGACGATTTTATTTTTGCCGGAGAAGAACAAACTGACAATTGTAAAAAGTTAATGGACTGCTTTTCCGTTGTATGCTAAGATTTAAGCATCCCCATAGCCGACGAAAAAACTGCAGGAACAACTACACAGTTGACATTTTTAGGGTACGAAATCGACACAGAACAGTTATTGGTCAAAATTCCGGCCGAAAAAATTGAAGCACTAACTGACGCCTTGAAATTCCACATAGAGCAAAAGAGTATTACTTTGCAAAATTTGCAATCACTTGTTGGCTCCCTAAATATCTTTGGTAAAGCGATAGTAAGCTCTCGAGCATTTAACCGGAGGTTTTATGACTTAACATTGCACGCTAAAAAAAAACCCATCATTTTGTAAAATTTAATACAGAAAAAAAAGAGGATATGAAAATGTGTCTTGCCTTTTTTCATTCATTTAATGGCAATACCCGATTCGGTATGGTCTAGCAATGAGGTTCTGCAGTTATTCTCCGATAGCGCCGGATCAGCAGGTATGGGTTGCGGTGCTTAATTCGCAGGAGAATGGGCATTTTTTGCATGGCCTAAGCATTGGTGGGGATTAGAAATAATGAAAAATATTTCATTTTTAGAATTCTTACCAGTAGTTCTAGCAGTTACAATTTGGGGGAACAGTTTGAAAAACAAGAAAATAATTTTTAATATAGACAACTTAGCTTTAGTACACATCTTGAACACACAAACATCAAAGTCAAAGTCAGTCATGTCGTTAATGAGACCCTTCGTTCTCTTAGCTATGCAAAACAACACAAATTTTCGTGCAAAACATGTTTCTGGTGTGAATAATGAAATATGTGATTCTATTTCACGACAGCAATGGGAAAGATTTCGGCGGACAGCACCGGGCGCTCAACTGGAGCCTCAGGAAATACCACCAATGTTTCTAGATATCATTTACAACGCGAAGTTGACCGATTAGTTGACCAGTCATTTGCTTTAAATACCCAGAGGTCTTACAATACCGGCCTGTCAGCATTTGCAAATTTCCTGGCGATCTTCACTATACCGTAAACTTGCACCCCCCCCCCCAAGCTGGAAACAGTCCTTCATTTTATTGCACATTTGTCTCTCAGAAACCTATCATTTAATACTGCTCGATTATATGTCTCTTCAATTAGCTACAAATGTAAAAATATTGAATCTGAATAATAAACCAATAACTTTTTGGTATCTAAAGTTCTGGAGGGCCTTAAAAGGTCGTTTAAAAACTCAGATGCGAGATTGCCTATTACGCCTTACATACTTGACAAAATTCTTGTCGCTCTCCCTAGAGTTTGTACAAATGCTTACGAGTTAAAACTTTTCACGTCAGCCTACACTTTGGCCTTTTAGGGTCTGTTCCGCATTGGGGAGTTGGTCGTCGACTCTAACAAAATTTCGAATTTGTCTCATTCTGTTCATTTGCTTTACAAATGATACTTCACAACTGTCGGTCTATTTGCACATGTCTAAGACTGACCAGTATGGAAAAGGGACATCAGTTAATATTCCCAGGTCACAAAACGCCATTTGCGCTGTTAGCAAAATGATCGATTACCTCAAAATTAGACCACCAAATGATGGTCCGTTATTTTGCCATTTTAACGGTAATCCAATGACCAAATATCAGTTCTCAAGCATGTTAAACAAAACTATTACCCTAGCAGGTTTTAGCGAAAATGGATATAAGTCGCATTCCTTTCGGATAGGTGCCGAAACCGCCCTGTCGATGGCTGGGTTTTCTGACGAACGTATTAAAGAATTTGGCAGATGGAAATCATCCGCATTTAAGTCCTATATACGACCATCTCGTGTAAACATACCACTAGCACTGATTTAAGTTTTGTCATTTTCATGAATTTTTAGGTGTTTCAGTCTGGATATTGGGATCCTCAATCATAAAAGGGCATGGCTATACTTCAAAACTCGTCCTGGTGGACCGAATTTAGAACTTGGCAGATGTGGGATAAATTTATGGTGGCAAGGGTACAGTGGTTTAACGCTTAGAGACCTCAAAGCAAAAGTGCGAACTCTTATCTTCTGTTCAAAGTGCACCAAATTTGCTGGTCATACATTGTGGAGGAAACGACGTCGGTCATTATAGTGTAGGTGCCTTACGGCGTTACTTTAGGAAACAAATTGATGGGATATCGAAAATACTCCCAAACACAAAAATCATATTTTCTCAAATTTTACCACGAAACGTGTGGCGGTATTCACTCAATAATTCTGCAATGGGTCGCTCCCGTAAAAGATTAAACAGTGCTACTGCTAAACATGTCCTAAAGCTGGGGGAGGCTATATTCATTACCCCGATATAAAACTGGCTAGCCCGAACTTGTGGAGTGCTGACGGGGTGCACCCCTCAAACACAGGAAACAAAGTGTTGTTAAATACCCTTCAAGGGGCTATCGAATCCATGGTCGTAAGGGGCGCATCCGTCTACCCCTAAATCATGGCAAATATGTTTGGACCAGGCTGATCCCCATTTTTGGAATTGATGCCGCTCCCCCACATAGTGGCGGTGTTTTCGCATATCATTACTAATTATATGCGAAAACATTTGGCAGTGACGCGGCATCAATTCAGAATTTATTGGACCATAGCGTTCTTTAGTGAACTTTAATTTCGTGTTAATTTGTTGAACTCTGTTTCCCAGGGTCAACTTTTCTTTATTGTACATAATTGATTGAACTTTCTTGCAATTTATTTGAATATTGAACTTTTGTATTGTGCTAGCTACAAGCATTGACGTGCTAGCAAATTGTTGGAAGAACGGTATGTTTGTCAGTCGATACAGAGATTGAACATTTTGACAATAATTGAAATGATACAGAGATTGAACATTTGTGAACATTGATACGATGCACAGATTGAACACTTGTAAAATTGAAATGATTGTTTTTTGTAAACTTTTTATTCAGCCGACCGTGTCCAAACATTCGCCAGAATATAATAATCAATTCAATTTTATTATTTATTTGTTTTAGTCCTGTTGTATACTGATCCATTTCCATTCAATAATGCCATCTATTCAGGTTTATAGAATAGATGCTTTTATTGTGGATTGGTATCGGAGGCCCCTGACCTATCCGTAATTTCACATTAATCGTTAGTTGTCCCCCTTACCATGTTAAACGTCACGAAATTTCTGGAATCAGCCTCTTCCCTTTAAGAATCCAAAGGGGTAAGAGCGCATTTTTGTGTCATCTTAAAATACTTCAAAAAATCAAAAACCCTCCCAACCCAAACCCTTTACTTACAAGATTTTAAATGAACATTAGAAATTTATTTTATTATGTTTCTTGTTCGAAAGTTTTCTACCGTTTCTTTCATGTATACTTTCAGAAGCAGTCAATTCTATGTAAAACTACCATTTAAACCATGGCACGGATCACGGCTGATGAAACAGATGCCCAGATTGAGTTACCAATCATGGACCGTCTGCAGTGACGCGGCATCAATTCAGAATTTACTGGACCATAGTGTTCTTTAGTGAACTTTAATTTCGTGTTAATTTATTGACCTGTGTTTCCCAGGGTCAACTTTTCTTTATTGTACATAATTGATTGAACTTTCTTGCAATTTATTTGAATATTGAACTTTTGTATTGTGCTAGCTACAAGCATTTACGTGCTACCAAATTGTAGGAAGAACGGTATGTTCGTCAGTCGATACAGAGATTGGACATTTTGACAATAATTGAAATGATACAGAGATTGAACATTTGTGAACATTGATACGATGCACAGATTGAACACTTGTAAAATTGAAATGATTGTTTTTTGTAAACTTTTTATTCAGCCGACCGTGTCCAAACATTCGCCAAAATATAATAAATAATCAATTCAATTTTATTATTCATTTATTTTAGTCCAGTTGTATATTGATCCATTTCCATTCAATAATAAGACAGCTAGTTCAAAATGTTGACACAAACTTAAACTGCCTCAACAAAAATCTGGATATTTCCAAACTACTGGATATTTCTAAATAATCAAAAACTGTGGAAACACATTTAATTATTAATGTAATTAAATCCCAATTGACAAAACACTATCAGCAAAGTTATTATCTTCAGAAGACACTTGTTTGTGATAAAAATTTTTAAAAGTTCTTGCTGTGGCCCAGTTAGCCGTAGAAAGAATGTCCTTCAAATTACACCCTGTTGCTAAGGGCTGCAGAAGTACTCGCCCCTCTGAATGAGTGTGCCTTATAAGTAGTAATATCTATTCCAGACATGGTTAATATCAGTTTCAACCACCTGGCTAACGTGCTTGTTGTAAGTTTGTTATAAGTTTTGTATGACACAAACAAATATGATGACTTTCTCAAGTCCTTGGTACACTCAATATATCTACGTAATGTTCGAATAACACATAGCTCTGGTTTCACATATTGTTTCAACACCACATTAGGAAGACTATTTCCTGGTCTTGTTGTTTTCAAAACATCGTGAATATGGAAAACATAAATTGTCTTGTCTGTATTATGACTGATGAATTTAAGATTTAATGCTGACAAAGTTTGTGCCCTAGCGGCTGTTATTAAAACAACAAGTGTCACAAGCTTTAAGGTTAAAAGCCTTAAAGATAAATCCTCCAATGGATAGAGAGTACATAAATATCTTAGCACTACACTTACATTCCACGTGAAGTTATACCGCGCTCTCGGCGGTTTTAAATTAAAACATCCAGTCATGAATCTTGACAAAAACGAAAATTGTTTAAAATTCACTCCAAAAAATATAAGTGTCTGTAAAAGCATAGACTTTGCAGTATTTAACACAGAATAAGACACACTTGATAGACGTAAACTTGTAATATAATCCAAAATTAACGTTTCAGACGGCTTAAATGGATTTGTTTTCCTTTCAAAACACCAAATAACGTATTTGTTCCATGCCAATTGGTATTGTCTGATAGTTCCTGGTTGCCATGATTTGGAGATAACATCTGCAGACTGTCTTAAAACGCCGAGATTAAAGAGCCTCTTCCGGATACAACACATCCTATCAAATGCATCCTGGAATGTAATGGATGCACTTCTCCTGAGTGTGCTATCTTTAGTAAGTCCTTGTGTTGTGGAAGTCTAGCTGGCAAAGAAATTAATGTTGACATTAAAAGTGGGAACCAATTTTGTGTTGGTCAAAATGGTACAACTAATAGAGCTCTTTCTACTTTCTCAGATATTATCTTTTGCACTATTTTCCCAATCAAATTAAATGGGGGGAATAGGGTTTCATACGTGACCAAGAAAGTGTTAACGCATCTACATAACTAGCTTGTGGGTCATATGACCAGAAACAAAATTTGGCAACTGCGAATTTAACCGTGATGCAAAAAGATCAATTTCTGGATCAATTTCAAAATATTTACAAATTCTAGAAAATATTTCTGGTTTTAATTGATATTCCTTATTATCTGAGAATGACCTTGACATTTTGTCTGCAGAAAAATGTTCAATTCCCGGAAGAAATTGGGCTGTAATATATAAATGCCTATCAAAACACCATTTCCAAATATCAACTGCCAAAGTGTTGAGTTATTTTGAAGACATCCCTCCCATGTCATTGACAAACGCACAAGCATTCATGCTATCTGATTTTATACCAATATGTAAATTTGACTTATTTCTGAAAAAAGATTTCAAAGAAAACCATATAGCTAAAAGCTCCAAGTAATTAATATGGTTTTTAGACTCGTCAGAAGACCATCAACCTCCTGTAGATAAATCACCGTACTTAGTACCCCATCCCATCAGGGAGGCGTCAGTTTCTATCCAGCAATCAATTTGGTTTACCATTCATAGAAGTTAAATTCTGAACCCACCATTGTACCTCAGCTTTGGATTCATGAGACAATGATAATTCTGCATCAAAGTTTTTATCATTTAACTCGAGAGCCGTGGTTTTTTCTCTTTCTAAAGATCTATAATGCATTTTCCCCACAGCTACAGCATAACATGTATGCACTATAAAACCAATAAATGAAGAAAAAGCTCTTATTGTAATTTTATCTTTACCAAGAATGAACTCTCCAAACGAAACTATCTTGTTAATTTTCTTCTGTTACAAAAATTTAAATAACTCAGAATCAATAATTAGGCCAGAAAATATAATTCTTTTGGTTGGAATTAAAACTGATTTCTTACAATCAAGGTGATACGGGGGTCTAAAATTTTGTCAGATAGAATTTTCTGATATTTTCATGATTTAACCTTTGTTATTAGAGCATACGAAAAATAAAATAAAAATAAGGGGTCACCGGCCATATAAGAATGAAATATGAAATGTAAAAATCTGCTATTTTGGTTTAAATAATAGGGAAAATTAGCGAATTCTAACAAAATTTGAAATAGTTTAGTTACATCAGATAGAATTTTTTTAAAATTTGGTAAATTAATAGCTAATATACTATCCTTCAATTTCCATGAAAAAAAATGGGGGTCACCATACTAATTTTTGAATTAATCGCGAAAAAACACATTTTTTACTATATATTTTTATACAAATTATCTCCCCTTAATTGAACTGGAGTTAGCTGAAAGGTTCAATATTCTGCATGGTTACGCAATAAATGTGGCATATTTCATCAAACTTAACTATTACAAGACACTGGAAATGGTTTCGACAGCGTTCCAATAGTGAATGCCATTTTTTTTGTCACATGCGCAAGAATGATGCGCAATTTTAAACTCCCGTACTACCTTAATACAAAATCCCAACACGTCTAGTTTTGTAACCATATTAGTTGTATTCTTTAAACAGACTTTATAATCTTGATTCATATTTAAAGAATCATCAATATAATACATGCATCTTATTCCATGTTGTCCGAAAAGGCATAAACAGGTTTAAGAACCTTTGTGAAAATCCTTGGCGCAGAGGCCAGGCCAAAAGCTAATACTTGGAATTCATAAAGTATTCCTTTCCAAGTAAATCTCAGAAAATGTCTACAAGACTCATTGATTCCTATACTGAAATAAGCATCGGTCAGATCAATGGAGCATAAAAAATCACCCTTTTGAATAAGATCAAAAACATAGATTTTCTTGCTTAAAGTGATAATATTCTACATATTCATTTAACTGTCGAAGATTAATAACTGGTCATTTAGAGCCATCCTTTTTTGGGACTATAAATAAATTTGAAATAATTAATTGATCATCCCTTGGTGTAACTCTCTTGATAGCCCCTTTTTCTAATAATTTTTGTACTTCTGATGAAACCATCTCTGCTTCACTTTTTGAAAAAGCAATTTCTTTCTTCACAAACTTTTGGACTGAATTAGCATAAAACTCAATATCATAGCCGAACTCTATTGTATTCAAAATCCATTGGTCTGACGTAATTCTAGACCAAGCTACAGGATTAAGGGTAGCCTCTGCTCTGGCCCCTTCCTCGATTGCCCTGCTTGTAAGCAGGGCCTCTGGCGTTTCCCGGCTGGTTATTTACATAACTACCATAACTACC
>MJUU01030487.1:37632-62429 GCA_002080025.1 Modiolus philippinarum
TCACCCTTTTGAATAAGATCAAAAACATAATTTAGATTTTCTTGCTTAAAGTGATAATATTCTACATATTCATTTAACTGTCGAAGATTAATAACTGGTCTTTTAGAGCAATCCTTTTTTGGGACTATAAATAAATTTGAAATAAATTGATCATCCCTTGGTGTAACTCTCTTGATAGCCCCTTTTTCTAATATTTTTTTGTACTTCTGATGAAACTTTCTCTGCTTCACTTTTCTAAAAAGAAATTTCTTTCCTCACAAACTTTTGGACTGGTTTAGCATAAAACTCAATATCATAGCCAAACTCTATTGTATTCAAAATCCATTGATCTGACGTAATTCTAGACCAAGCTTCAGGATTAAGTTTTCTCACCTTAACAATTTTAGGATCTAGAACCTTCCTCGCCCCATCTGCTTGGGGTAGCCTCTGCTCTGGCCCCTTCCTCTTCCTTAATTTCCCTGCTTGTAAGCAGGGCCTTTTGCGTTTCCCGGCTGGTTATTTACATAACTACCATAGCTACCATGACCACCACTATGGTTTCCTACTGAGAACCTTCTCCTTGAATACTTAGGATGTCCAGTTGGTACTTTCTGAGGATCAGCCAGCTCTTTTAAGTTTTTCATGCCCTCTGTACCAAACAATAAAGCATCTCAACACCAGAATTGCACATAGGTTTATAGTTGTCATTGAAGCAAGCAAACTAAAAGCATCAGTCAACAAAGTCCTAGCCTTAGAAGCATCAAAACTTTTACAGCTTAACATATCTGCCAATTGAACTAGGGGAATTAACCCAGAAGCAATAACCCAGAAGCAAAGGATTTCTGAACCTCCTGCCATCTTATGTCTACCTCATGTGCTGTTTTACAAAGAACCGACCAAATTTCCTTGTTCACTTTCGGCACTGTAAGGTTCTTACAATTTTCTGGCCGAAAATATTTATCGGACACATCTTTAATACTGTCTTTATTAGACCTTTTAGTGACGGCTGCATCAATAGCCTCAGCCAACTTAGTTGAAACCTTAGGCCCTGTTTTTTCTTCACTTTGTAATTAGGGCAAAACCCAAGCATCATTATCCTCCTTCAAAGAAGGGTCATCATTAACTACAAGACTCTGGAGGATTAACATTACAGGCATCAGCAAAACCTTGGACAGGGTCAAAACTAAAATTTTCACTCGGTGCATCATTCTGGTCATAACCATCATCTTCATCATAGTCCAAACTATCAATATCATCCAAATTAGGATTCAGGGAGAGAATAGGCTTAAAATTATCAACAAGTCCTGTATTAACAGGCTGTGCATGACCTTCATTACCCTCATTACTGACATTAGAAGGCCTAGAGACAGTAGAAGAACCACTAGGCGTAGCCGTGGCTGTACAAGGAGGGCCAGAAACGCCACTCGAGTTTGGTTTAGGCACATTCTTAGGTGTCAAAGTAGTAACCAGAGACTGGACTAAATTTGTCAGACCAGAAATATTACGACTCATTAGAGAAATTCCTATTTGGTCTTTTAATTCATCAACTTCCTCTGGAGTATATTTTGAAGTTTTGGGTTTGGGTACATTTACTTTACCTGAGCTTTTCCTTTTCAGCGATTTGACCGTTTTGCTTGGATTAGCTTTAACCCCTTTAGCTGAACTTTTATCAGTTTCAGAAGTAGACAGAGATTGGGCAGTAAAATGAACCACCTGGTCAAGCCTCTTACTAGTACTGCCCCTAGTTGTGCTCTTAATTTTGTCAAATTTGTCATCTAATTCTAGCTCTTCCCCTTCGGATGCTCCGAGAAGGAGAACGTCCTCGTTGAATTTGTCACCTTTGTCGGCCATGTTTTCTAACCACATGGTAATTTTAATCAGCGTGGTAAACAAAGCAGTATCCAACAATATTCGTTGTAACACTCAAGAAGACAAAATAAAACTACTAAGAGTTGCCATAAACCAAATGCAAACAAAGTTTCTGCAAAATAGAAAAACAACTGCAGTTAAATTTAGTCACAAGTTCGATGTTCACTTCAAAGTAATAATGACGATTTTGATGGCCGCACATGTTTATATAGTCAGGTCAAGGTCACCAGTCAGCTGATAAACAGCTGATTTGTGTATCTTGCTTCTTTGAAAAGAGATACGCTTCATCGCTCAGCAGAGGTAAAGCTTTCTTAATATAGACGAGAGCCGAATGGCGAAATATGATTAAAAATTATGTTTTTTTACCAATGACGTCTAATGTTTACCTATGTTCTCCGTAACCACACGTGTTTTTGACTGATCCTATTTTAAGGAGTGATTTTTGCAAAAGACCTTCTATACATTTAGTTAAATATGCTTGAATAGTTTCAGAGAAGATGATGAAATGGATGGTTTTCTCATACGGGCTCCAATGTTAAACCTAAGTTCCACGCTAGCAGCCATGCTTTTTGTCGGATAGAAATGAAATGAACAACTTTTGTATGGTACCTTTAGTACATCATTCCTGTAAAGTTCGGTTGAATTTGCTTCAGAGGTTTCAGACGAGAAGGTGAATATGTGATTTTCCCATTGAGTCCAAAGTTAAACTATATTCTGTGCTATCGTTCATGTTTTTTTCGGATCTGAACGATATGAGCAATCTTTGTAAAAGACCTTTAGTACATCATTCTTGTAAAGTTTGGTTAAATTTGCTTCAGTGGTTTAAGAGGAGAAGATGAAAATGTGATTTTTCCCGTAGTGTCCAATGTTAAACCTAAGTTAAGCGGTGGTGCAGCAGCCATTTTTTGTCGAACCAGAACAAAATGAGCAAACTTTGTAAAGGTCCTTTAGTACATCATTCCTGTGAAGTTTGGTTGAATTTGGTTCAGTGGTTTTAGAGGAGAAGATGAAAATGTGATTTTCCCCATCGGGTCTTATCTTAAATTAAAGTTCCGCGCTGGTGGCCATGTTTTTGTTGGATCAAGGCAATATGAGCAATTTTTGTGAAGGACATTCCATGCACCATCTCTGTAAAGACTGGTTGAATTTGGTTCAGTGGTTTCAGAGAAGATGAAAATGTGATTTTCCCCCATAAGGTCCTATGTTAAACCTAAGTTCCACGCTGTTCGCCAAGTTTTTTGTCGGATCGGAGCGAAATGAGCAAACTTTGCAAAGGACCTTAAGTACATCATTCATGTAAAGTTCAGTCGAATTAGCTTCGGTTGTTTCAGAGGAGAAGATGAAAATGTGAAAGTTTAACGGACGGACGATGGACGCCAAGTGATGGCAATAACTCACACTGACCCTTTTGGTCAGGTGAGCTAACAATGATATTTCTCTTAGGGTCCTATGTTAAACCTAAGTTCCGCGCCGGCAGCCATGTTTTTATTAGATCGGTACGAAATGAGCATTCTTTGTTAAAGACCTTCTGCAAATCACTCCTGTAAAGTTTTGTTGAATTTACTTCATCGGTTTCAGAGCAGTAGATAAAAAATGTGATTTTCCCATAGGATCCTATGTTAAACTATGTTCCGTCCTTGCGGTCATGCTTTTATCGGATCGGAACGGAAGAATAAGCAGTCTTTGTAAAGGAACTTCCATGCATCATTCCTGTAAAATTTTATTGAATTTACTTCTGATCAGTGGTTTCAGGGGAGAAGGTGAAAATGTTATTTTTCCCGCAAGGTCCTATGTAAAACCTAAGTTCCGTGCTGGTGGCCATGATTTTATCGGATTAAAATGAAACGAGCAACCTTTGTAAAGGACCTTATATACATCATTCCTGTAAAGTTTGATTGAAATTGCTTCAGTGGTTTTAGAGGAGAAGATGAAAATATAATTTTTCCTATAGGGTCCTATATTAAACCTGACTTCCGCGCTCGTAGCCATGTTTTTTTTTTTGTCGGATTGGAACGAAATGGGCAATCCTTATAAAGGACCTTTAGTATACATTCTTGTAAACACTCTGAAATCTGGTGGTATTTAAACAATAGAAAATGAACTCTTGTTTAGAAGAGATAGAAATGTCGATTGCAACGCGTAACTCGTTATCATGGCCTGATAAAAGTTACTTATAACATGAAAATTGATACTCTATTATGTTAATGTGACGTATCTTGATATTGAAAAATGATATTTTTAAATTTTTTAATATTTCTCGCATATTTTTTAATGAAAAATGAGATTTCCCAGAATAAACATGGTTCCTAAGAGTTTTGGATCTAGGCATTTCTTTATAACGAAAACTTCCAGGAAAAAATTGATTCATTTGCAAATTTTGGACTGGGTACACGCAGTTGTTTTAACTAAATAAAGTATACAAAAAAACCGTTTATACCTCGCAACATCAAAGTTACATAAACAATATCGATTTTTACTCGCTAAGCACGTGGGGTCTTTGCTCGTGGGGCCTTTTCCTTGATTGAACCAATGAAATCTTGTGTTGATGATTACCCTTTGAGATCGTGGGTAGATCGTGGGTATAAAAGAAAAATTGTGCTGTTTCAAAACGATATAATTTTGCCTAGTAATATAGGAATAGATTTGGATCTCAGCGTTTCTTATGCAAGAATCGTTACTAAATTGACCTATAAATAAAGTATGTTAAAAAATATATCTGTATATATAATCTTGTCTGGGTACATACATTTTAACGCCATATAGCAATTGATTTTGACCAGTGTGTCCATTCAATATTTTCATCACGACAGAAAATTATGTAAGGAATTTGCATATTACCTCTTCTTATGGGCAATTTTTATCACTTTTTAACTGCAAAGTAAAGATCTGGGAATTGAACAACATTTTCACTAAATATTGTATTTGTTTATTTCTTTTGAAATCTTGGCATTTTGTTGATTGTTTATTTTCGTCGCCATGATGTTAATTTGCTGAGAAAATGTTATGAGACACATAGTTTTTCTAGAAGGGAGATAATTTTATACCACTAGATTTCCCGCTATAAAGATTTGTTTAATTTGCTTCTTTGTTTTTCAGGAGAATATAAAATGTAATTTTTGCATAGGGTCCTACGAATGTGATGGCAATAGCCAATACCTTTGCGTCAGGTAAGCTAAAAATGTGATTTTCCCAATAGGGTCTTATGTTAAACCTAAGTTCCGGGCTGACAGCCATGTTTTTTATCGGATCCTAACGGAATGAGCAATCTTTGTTAAGTACTTTCCATACACGGCTGGGAAACTCGATGGTCTCAACTGAATTTTACTACCAGGAAGTTAATTAATACAAAGTGACAGATCCTGTTTTTTAAAAAATCGGGGATTGTCACTCCATGTAAAACTGGCCAAAGATCTAAAATATAACTAAAACCTTATAAAAAATTGCGTTTTAAGACAGAAATCGTGTTTATTGTAGAGAGCCGCTTCGGAGCGATTCTAAAATCTGGAAAAAAATTATCATTGTCATTCGAAAAATCAAAAGGGTGTTTGATTTATTAAATTTTATTTCATAATTGTATATGGAGTGACATTCCTTGATTTATCGATCTACGCTTATTCAGTGTAAATCACAGATTTCCGGACGAGGGTTTTTTTGGTTGAGAACATCGAGTTTCCCAGCCGTGCATAAATCACCCCTGTAAAGAACAACATCAGCAAAAAATTTTGAAAATCCATGTAAGAATTTTAGAGATATAATGTAACATTAAATAGTGTCCGCCTGACGGAATAAAACGAATGATGATCATGAAACATTGTCCTCTTGGATTTTCTAACGAAATATATAACCGAAAGGACACTTTTTCACAGGACACTATTTTGTCTTACAATAAGACGTCAAAATTTTGACGGGAAACAGTTCTGTCTGGGTTTTCTGGAGTTTTCCTTCCGTTTACATTAGCTGTTTCTACGCCTTAAAATATATAAAAATATAATAGGGGACTTCTGAGTCGTGTTCAGTGCGGAATACATTTGCGATACTATACGAAAAATATCAATACATAAATACATTGAGAGGGATTCACTACTAATTAATGAACACTGTTTAGCTAAGGGTTTATATAATTACATTTCATGAATATTCATTTAAATTCCGTCAGTTTGATAAGTGAACATCGATCACGTGGAATATCAATGTGAAGTTGCAATTCCCATGAAACTCATTTGACCACGTGTTCACGTGGCGGATGAATTTGTAAGTATAGAATCCCAATGTACATGATGTACTTCCCCGTAAATAAAGTCGTTTTTTTATATTTCGGGTTTAAAAATGTAATTATAAGAATTGAATGCATTATTTTGAAGTTTCATAGGGACTATGAAAAGGTTGACCGGGCGCACATTTTCAACATGAAGCGCTACCGCGCTTCATTAAAAATGTGCTTCGGTCAACCCTTTCATATCCCAATGAAACTTCAAAATAATGCATTCAATACTTAAATGTTGTATCGCTTTAGGTTAATTGTTTTTGTCAATTGAAATTTAGTTAAAGAATTGTCATGTAGTATACAATTCAATTTCATAAATATTTTGTTATTTATGTGAAATACATTTATTTCAAGAATCCAGTCACTCCGTCTACTGGTATTTATTATAAGTTGATCGTTTCCGCCTTCAATTACATGAGAGTTCCTTTCTGGAAAGTCCCGTATTGGATTGGAAGTTGATAAAATTTTATACAATGCCTATTTTATGCATTTTAAAGAACATATGATCCATATGCAAAACACTGTTAAAATGGATAAAACCTGAGGATATCGAATGCTTCTAAAATCTGAAGCTTATACTCCCTTAAATGTTTCCAGCGAAATAAATCAGTTGTTAACTATTTTTGGACCATATTGGTGTTTTCTGTAAAAGTAAAACAATATAAATATGATTATCAGAAAGCTTCATCCTATATTCCTCTTCAATTCAAATCAAGAAACATTATCAATGTTCAAAATAAAAATGACAACACATGTTTCTTATGGTCTATATTAGCAAAGTTATATCCTGCTAATAAAGACAAACAAAGAGTATCTAAATATAAAGAATATGAAAATAAAATTAACATGAAAGGAATTGAATATCCTGTAGCAATTAAAGATATTTCGAAAGTAGAGAAACAAAATAATTTAAGTATAAATGTATTTGAGTTAAAAAACCAAGCAAAAAAAGAATCTTTAAATCCAGTTAGAACTTCAAACGTAGAAAGTAAAAATGTAGTTGAAAATAATGGAAATACTCATTATTGTTTAATTAAAGATTTAGATAGTTTCAAGTATGATAAGAATAATCATAAATTATTTACATGTAGATATTGTATGAAAGGATATCAAAGAGAAGAAACATTTATAAAATATAAAGAAGAATGTTATAATCACGAATGTTGTAATGTTATAATGCCTGAAGCAGGAAAAAATATTCTTAAATTTCAAAATCATCATTTTATAAATAAACTACCATTTGTTATCTATTCTGATTTTGAATCAGATAATACTCCAATATCTACAACTCAACCAAATCCAGATGAATCATATACAAACCCAATACTAAAACAAAAACCAAATAGTTATGGTATTTATGTTCATTCTGATTATCCAGAAATATTTAAATCACAATATTTTTCTTATGTTGGTAATGATGCAGCAGAAAAATATGTAGAAAAAGTAATAAAAATATTTAAAAAAATAAATTATAATATCTACCTTAATGAAACGAAAGAACCAATATTAAATAAGAATGAAGAAGATGAATTTCAAGAAGCAACTGAATGTTATATTTGTAAAAAAGAATTCCAAGAAAATAATAAAGTAAGAGAACATAATCATCTTTCAGGTAAATATAGAGGAGCATCTTGTCAGTCGTGTAACACAAAAGAAGGTAAAGCAACGAAATTAAGTCCTGTATTTTTTCATAACGGATCAAATTACGACTTCCATTTTATTATTGAAGAACTTATGAAATACGAAAACGATTATGATAAAGTGAAACTTCTCTCAAAAAAATCAGAAGAATATATTTCTATAGAATACGGTTCATATTATAAAAAATTAAGATTCCTAGATTCATATAGATTTACTCAAAAAAAATTAGCAGATATTGCTAAATCAATGGATAAATTTCCTATTTTAGAAAAAGAATTTAAAGGTAATACAAATCTTTTAAAACAAAAAGGATATTATCCATATGAATATATTGATTCTATAGAAAAATTTGAAGATAAAAAATTGCCAGATATTAAAGAATTTTATTCAACATTAAACCAAGAAACAATTACAGAAGAATAGTATGAACATGCACAAAAGGTTTGGGAACATTATAATTGTCAGAGTTTATTAGACTATCATAATTTATATCTTAAAACAGATGTTCTTATCTTAGCCGATGCTTTTGAAAAATTTGGAAAATTCTTTATAGAATATCATGAAATAGACCCATGTTATTGTTATTCTGCCCCCGGTTTGACATGGCAATGCGGTTTAAAATATACAAAAATAAAACTAGAATTATTAACTGATTATGATATGTTATTAATGTTTGAAAAGGGAATAAGAGGAGGATTTTCTGGTGTTCTAGGACCAAGACATGTAAAAGCATTCAATAAATATACTACTAACTATGATAGTGGAAATAGAATAATAGATAAAAATGAAATGAAAGAATGTATAATAATATTAAAAAATGGAGGAAATTTAAACGATTTCTTATTAGAAAAATATTTACTATATCTTGATGCAAATAATTTATATGGTTGGGCCATGTCACAAAAATTACCAACAAAAGATTTTAAATGGGAAAAGGATCCTGAGTACTATAAAAATATTCCAAAAGGAAGAGGATGTATAATTGAATGTGACTTAGAATATACAAACAAATGTAAAAAGAAAACATATAAATATCCTTTAGCACCGGAAAAAATGAAAATAGATAAAGAAGATTTATCTCCTTGTCAATTTAAATTATTAAAAGATAAACCATTAGGTAAAGAAGAAAAACTATTCTTAACATTATATGATAAAAAGAAATATATTATTCATCACTCAATATTAAAAGAATATATTAAACTTGGTATGAAAGTAAAAAAAGTATATAGAACTATTTCTTTTAAAGAATCAAATTGGTTAGCAAAGTATATTAATTTTAATACTGAACAAAGGACTAAATCAAAATCTACTTTTGAAAAAGATCTATGGAAACTTATGAATAAAAGTTTCTACGGGAAAACATTGGAAAACATCAGAGGAAGAAGTGAGATTAAATTACTTACTGATAAGAAAAAAGTAAAAAAAAAATATAAATAAACCAAATTTTAAAGACTCAATAATATTTAATGATAACTTTGTTGCAATCGAAAATAAAGTTACTTCTGTTAAATTTAATAAACCTATCTATTTAGGACAGGCTATATTAGATTACCCAAAACAATCAATGTATAACTTTTATTATAATGTTGTTAATAAATTATGGGAAAAGAATGAGTTAGTTGCGAGCGATACCGATTCTATATTCTTAAGTATTAAAACTAATGATATTTATGAAGATATGAAAGAAATAATAGATGAATTAGATACATCGGATTATCCTAAAGATCACCCTTTATATTCAGAAAAAAAAAGTAATTGGTAAATTTAAAGATGAACTTAATTAGAAAATTATGAATAAAATAGTTTTTTTAAGAAGTAAAGCATATTCTTTTACTTTAACAGATTTAAGTGAAAAAAAGAAATTAAAGGGAATTGGAAAAACTACGATAAAGAAAGATATTAAATTTGATGATTATAAAGATTGTCTATTTAATAATACTAATAATAAACCTAAAATGAATAAAATGTATACATTAAACTCTAATAACATGAAATGTATGTTTATGAAATAAATAAAATGAGTATGACTCCATTTGATGATAAGAGATATATCTTAGATAATGGAATAGATACACAACCTTATGGTTTTAATTTATTTTAATTTCCAAGCAACTAAACTAGTCAATGCCATACCACCAACAACAAATACAACTTCTCTATTTTTCTGATCTTCTGATGGAGTATAAAAATCACTTAATTCTGGTTTAAGATCTAAAACTGAATTTGAAGGTATATTTAATTGTTTACCCGTAACATTATAATATTCTCTCATAGCTTGATCAACATCATCAAAAGTCTGAACAGCATGATTTTCTTTTTTTAATTGTTCATTAATATAATCTAATCTTTGAATTCGTCTTTTATTCCATTCTTCTGTTTCTTTTTCTAATTTTTCTATTGCTTTATCATGTCTTATTTTTTCTTCATTTGCATCACTACCCATATGTGAAAATAAATAATTACTACCAGAAAATGCCAAAGCGTTTGTTATTGCCCCACCAAGCATCATTATTAAAGCACTTGCCATTTTTAAGAAAATAAAATAAAATAATCATTTTTGTTTATTATTTCATAATATCAGCAGGTATAATGCCTTGCTTTATCAACATATCTTTTGTTGCCATTGCAAGCAGTATATCAATTGATAACATAAAAATATCATTCATGTTAAAATCTACTTTGAGTGCTGACCTTCTAAATACTTTTTTAACTATTTCTGCGTATCCAACTGTTAACAATGTTTCCACTCCAGCATGATATAACATATTTGCTATTTGTTTTTCGTCTTTTGGTGTTGCCATTTTTATATATTAAATTTTTATTTTTTTTATTTGTTCTTATTATTGAATTCTTATTTTTTTTTAATTCTTCCGTTTTTTTTTAATTTATCATGTTTTGTTTTTTCTTCTTCTATTATTTTTTTATATATAATTCTCTTTCTATTTCCTTTTTTTTCTAAATTCTTCTTTTATTTCTCTTTTATGTATTTCACATAACACGAAAAAACCAGCTGAAAAAATTAACGTGTCTATAATTAAATTTAAATCCATTTCATCCATTTAAAAAAAAATAAAATTAGTTAAATTCAAAAGGGTAAATTTCTATTTCTTTTTCTATTTTTTTTAAATTTTTTAATTCTTCTATTTTTTCTTCTCTTTCTTTTTTTAATTTTTCATATAATTCACATAATTTACATAATTTAAAAAAACCAAATATAGCTGTTAAAAAGAATGCTGAAAAAATTAACTCGTTTATCATTTCATCTATTTTTTCTATTTTATCCATTTTAAAAAAATAAAATTAGTTAATTTCAAAAGGGTCAATTTCTTTTTGTTTTTCTGGTTTTTTTTTAAGGGATTTGCTCGCTTGGTTTTTCTTTACCTAATATAATTTCTCTAATAATTTCTTCTGGTTTATCACTTTGGTTATAAAAAAACAATCCTAATCCAACAACTACAATTGATAAACATAATGGTAATATGTTCCAATTTTGTTTGTTTGTTGGGCATATATGATGAAACGAATCTGTAGTTTCGTCATCTTTTGTAGGGCCGTTACGCTCACCAGCTTGTTTTAATTCTATGTTTTCTTTTTTTAATTTTTCTTCTTCTTTTCTTTTTATTTCAGCTTTTAGCTTTCTTGCTTCTACACCTTTCCTACCAGCGGCTACTCGTTTTGGATTTTTTTTGTTGAGGTTTTTCAGACGGGGGCCGTTCGCTTCGCTCGCTAGATTCTTTTATTTCTTTTATTTCTTCTTTGTTTTTTTCTTGTTCAGAATTTTCACTCGTCATTTTTTATGTCATTATTTTCGTCTTTTTTTTGGAAATCAATATGTCTTGCTGTTGTTAACATTGTAGTAAAAGGAGCAAGATACATTCCATATCTATAATACAATTCACAACATACATTACTTAAAGCGTGACTGATAAAAGGATCTTCCCCTAAGTCTTGCATTAAATTTGGTGGATTAACAACGTTGAAATATTTTGATACACCCATAACATATAAGTTAATAAAAGAGTTTCCTAATGTCTTGGTCATACTGGCCCCTAATCTTGCTTCATATTTACAATATAATTTGTGTATTTGTTCTGATGTCTTTGTATCAATTTCTGACAATTGTAATTCTTTACCCAGATATTGCTTACTACCCCCACCAGCAACAACGGCTGATAATCTTTCACGTTTTTTTTCTTGTTTGTCATTATCACATCCGCTCGAATCAAAATTTATGTTTTCAATATTATGTTCATTTGATAATTCTTCTGCGTTCATTTTATATAATACATTTTTAAATTTAAAAAAATTAAATACAAAATAACCAACTAATGATAATACTGCAGTGTTTGTTATAATTGTAAGTATTTCTAATAGCATTGCTTTTTTATTGCTATTTTTTGTATATAACTTAAGCATTACTTAAGCATTTCTTAAGCATTACTTAAGCATTTCTTAAGCATTACTTAAGCATTAGTTTTTTTCTTATTTGGAAATACTAAATCATCAGCATGATATTTATTTTTTTTTATTATTTTTACATGTTTTCAACCCGAGTGGTCTTACATAAAAAGGAGTATCTTTGTTTTCTATCTTTTCAGCAAGATGAGAAGGACACCAAACTTCACCATTATTTTCGACAAATATAATTAATTCTTACCAAAACATGTATTAACATATTTATAATCAGTGACTTTGTAAATTTTATCAATTTCTAAGTCGGTCCATTTTTGTGTATTGTGATCTTTTTGTTTTTTAACAATCTATCAAATTCTTCTCTCTTCATTTTTAAAGAAATAAAATTTAATAAACTCTTCGCTCACTTAATCAATTACCCAATAATCAGTAGGTTGATCTGTCTTTAATATTAATTTACAATGTTTATTTTTTTTCAGTTCTTCCTTTATTATTTTTCTTTCTTCTAAAGTAGGAATAACATCATTTTCTCGTAAACATTTATCAAAACTATCTCTATCTTTTGTGTAGAACATACATGACCATTTTGTTTGTTCTCTTAAATCTTTTAGCACAGAATTATATCTCTGTGAAATTACCCATACTGATTGTTCAGCGTGTCTCCCTGAAAATGCAAGTTCAGAAAGCATATCCCTTTTTTTGTTAATTCTTTTGTTGCACTGCAGTCATCCATAATATATAATGTTGGATGTCCTGCAAATTTTTTAAAACATATTCTTAATAATTCTTGTAATTTTTCTTCTCCGTTATTAAGAATAGGATTAAGAATTATCAAATTTTTTGTTTTTGGTTTTTTGACATCACCAATCCACTCACGATTTTTGTATGCCTTGTTCCATTGAATAGTTGGGCAAAGTATAACAATATATTTAAACACTTTATAATATTTTGTTTCTAACAAATCGAAAACAAATTATGTTTTTCCACAACCGGTCTGACCACAAATAATAGCGCAATGAGGGTATTTTGGTAACTCCATTTTTAAAGGGAAAACCCACACTTAATAAATAAAATAAAATAAAAAATTAAGGGAATGTACTTAATAATTTACTTCTTTAAATCTTCCATCTTCAAAATTTATTTGTGCGTCTTGTATAACATAAATATAAACATTTATTGGTTTATTAGCTGCTCCTGCTGTTTTTGTTATTTGAATTGTAAAACCTTCAGAGGCATTTTCAATTCTTCTACCTGAACCATGTAATGAGTTATCATCTGTTGAACGTAAGTCTAACCATAATGCATAATTAGTTGAAAGATATTTTTTTAATGTTGTATCAGATAAATTTAAATTTTTTGCAAGTATATTTATTTCTTTATCTCGTTTTGAATTTAAAGCAAAGAATCTATTTATTTCATCCCAATGTTGATATGCTTTCATTCCTTGACTGTATAATTGATTTGGAACACCTTCTATTGTCATTTCTACGTTTGTTATTTTAGGGTTATAATAAGTTTCGGTGCTTGTTCTTTCAGGGTCTTCGAATAACATCAGAATACCTTTCAAACTTTTAGCTGGGACATTTAGATTAATGTTCCAGAGTGTATCAGATTTATTTTTGGTTATTTTTTGGTGTCTAAATATTCTGTCATATGAGATAACCATTTTACCATCAAATTCCTGTTTTATCTGTCTTGCTAATTCAGGGTTAGAAACCATATCAAATTCTAAACTAATGTTTTTGATTTTATATTTTGCATCTTCATCTGTTGAATGGATTACTTTATTATAATCATTAAATGTAAGTTCATATTCAAGTCTATCACCAAGGCCGGATTGATAAAAAGGCATATGTGTTTCTAATAGTTCAAAGTCAAGTGGAGTGCAAAATCTATTTTTGTATGCATCTGCTATGTCTTGGTCTTCCGCGTTTTCCGTTTTATCTCCTGCCCCAATTCTATGTTTTAACATATTTGTAGTACCAATTCCCTGATATGCCATATTTTCACGTTCAGTTGTAGTTTTCCACAAATCAACATAACAATGATAAATATCACTATCTTCTATTGACATAATTTCATTACCACTTATTCTAATTGTTGTTTTTCAACTATTGCTCTTCCAAGGTTTTGATATATTGTAGAGTTTGCATCTTTAGATTCAATTTCTAATTCAAAAGCTAACCTGGTTGTTCCGGGCACAATAACATCATTACTACTTAGATTAGGAAATCTTACTAATAACTGTTGATTTTTATCATAGTTGAAGGATTATTAGTTATCACAACACTTTGACGAATACCTTTTGCAGCATGAGGTTCTCTTAATTTTCTGTAAGGATTTAATTTTTCTCCGTAAGCCGACATTTTTAAGGATTAAAAAATGAGTTTATAAAAATAATTCAATTACCGCTGATACTAGAGTATTGAGACATCCAGAATTATCAATCTCATTAATAAAACTTATTCTGTCTCCGGCCTCAACTTTTATAGGTTTTTTAAAGTTAACATATTCATAAAAAATTTTATCCGATTTTATTACATAACCAAATTTCTTATAACCATTAACACTCACTATGGCAGATACATAATCTTTGTTTGATTTAAAACTTGCTAAACTAAGACCTAATATTTGACCTGGATAGTTTATTACAAAATCACTACCACCAACACCAAAATTAAACAATTGACCACTCACCAATGGTCCATAACTTCCAGCAAATATATTTATTATTTTTCTGTCTGTTATATTTTCAATTTTATCGTATAATAAATTATGATTAGTATTCAATACTTCAATCTCGTTCTCCATATTTTTTATTTCCTGAATTTTGTTAAATAACAAATTATTATTAATTTCCATTACTTGAAGCTCGTTCTTCATTTTTAATATTTCCGATGCATCTACGTGTTTTTTTTTAACACCAAATATACTCATTTTAATAGGTAAGTTATTAGCGAAGCGGTGCCCTTAGATAATTTCTAAAACACAATTAATTGGTAAATGATTAATTATCTTGTTATTATCCTCATCTCTAATTTCTAATTTAAATTCTGTTATATCACCATTTACTAAACGCTTATATTCAGGATGTTCAAAATTTACCGTTATAACATCTCCGAACTCTTTATTTTCAACTGGAATAACGGCCAATAATGTACTCGGCTCACCATCAAGATAATTATGATAAGTGCTAACTTGTTCTAAATGTAAATATAATGATTTATAAATAGCAAAATCTACGGGTTTGTTTCCATAATGTTTTTCGAGTATTTCAAATATACTTTTATTTTGAAATCCCAAAATATTTTTTTAAACTTTTACTCATCTTAAATTCAAAAGGTGTGATTAAAGAAGCAATACCATTTGTTTCATTTACGGATAATTTAATATTTTCTTTTGAAAATTCATCCGCTATTTGTTGAAAACTATAATAACCGTCTGTAATATTTATAGGTTGTTTCTCCCCAATTTTTTTTAAACGCACCTTTAAAATATTATACCAACCTACGCAATATGTTATTTGTTTTAAACCAATACGTTTGTTACCATCTCTGTTATCAATATATTGTTGTAAGTTTATTGTTTTATTAATATTTGAAATAGTATGGTACATTTTTTAGCGTAAAAAATGAAGAAAGAATTTAAATATAATTCTAATGCATCGTATAATCCTCACACTAAATATTCTGAAAAAGATATAATCCTTGTCAATCAATTAATATTTGTAAATCAAAAAAGAACTTTAAAACAACTTTTCCCGATTTATTTCAAAAATATCAAAACCCACCATTACACACCAACGAACCATGGAATACGTGGATTCATTCTTCGTTTGATTGGTGGCAATGTCAATTAAACTTTGCAGTTTGGTGTGCTAGTACAGGATGTGGTGTTTCTTATAATGATAATATAAAAAACACTTCATATTTAACCCACACGGTTTATATGTTTCATTTATATTATTGTATTGCCAGAATCTTAAAAGAACTTAAATCACCTTTACCAACTGATTCTTCTTTCTGTTATTACAAAAATCCTTATGATAAAGCAGCATATCAAAAAATATGTAATGAATTTCAAATTTCTCCTCATACAGATTGGAGACAAAAATTAGAAAAAGCTGGTCATGGTTTAGGAAGTTTTACCCAATACTATAAACCAATTGCTGAATATAGAATGAGTCATTCTCAGAATGGACCATTATTAAATATAAACGATTCAGTTAAGCATGCAATCGATATAAATATGGCTTGGACAACATTTATTTTAGATAAATCAGAAGGTTTTACAAAAGTAGGTATTGAACGTATTAATGAAAGTATTAGAGCGTTTGTATGGGCTTTATTAGGAGCACAATCTCAAACACATGCAGATATACTAACAATAGGTACAGGATTTGACGCTCAAAAACAATTCTTAACAAACGTTCAAGATGCTATTAATAGTCCCATAGATTTACCCTCTCAGATATCACATTATGAACGTGTTCTAAAGTAAGCTCGGAGTAAAGTTAATTATGTCTATGGTATTGGGTTATATATGTCCCCAAGTGATATGAGATTGTTGGTTATAATAACAAAATTGTAATAGCAACAAAAGATCAAAAACTAGGCTTTAATGATGATATAAATAATAAACATTTTTCTCATTCTTTAGATAAATTAGATGGAACAAAAACAAAAAAATCTTTACCAGAACTTGTTCATGATATTCCAAAACCTTCTAATAAATTTGTTCAAGATAAACCGAATATAGAACATGAAGAAAATAAACAAGCAATAATATTTGGAAGTTTTGTATTAGGTATTGTAGGACTAATCATTTATAAGATTTATTAATTTAATTTAATTTTTTTAAATATTCCCTTGCAGCAGCATATAATAAACCAACAACTAAAACAAGTAAAGCCCATAAATTATTTGCAAACCAATTTACTACGTCTTTTGTTGCATTTAAGAACCAAGACACAATAGCATCGATAATTCCCGGCAATGCAGCTGCTAATTTTCCTGCAAGCTTAGCTAATAGTTTTCCAAGATTTTTTAATTGTTTTTTTTATCAAATCTTTTACATCTGTTTTATTTGTATTTCCACCACCAGAAGGATAAGTTTCACTACCAGAAGGAATAATTGCCTCAACAATAACACCTATAATCATTCCAAAAGCAGTTAAAATACTAGCTATTGTTATTCCTTGTTCTCTGAATAATGTTCTAATTCTTTCACCTAACGTTTTATCTTCGTTTAATATTTTATGTATTGTCTGTTTAATTCTATCTACCTGGTTACGTAGTTTATCTTTATTAATATTTATTTCCTCCAGTCTATCTAACTGTTTAGTAGTTCATCTTTATCAATATTAATTGCCTCTAATATTCCACTTCTCTTAATTTTCAAATCTATTAATCGATTACTTATTATTTTTATTTGATATTCATCATTGTCATTTTTAGCTTGTTCTAATTTAGTCTCTTCCTGTTCTATTTCATTATCTATTTTAGTTAGTTTTGCTTTATTAAGTTTATACGCTTCTTTAATTGTTTTATTCGTTTTCATTAAACCATCTATTTCTCTCTTTTTTATATTTGTTTGTGTTTCCGCATCGACCGCTGTTTCTGGTGTTTTTTGTTGGGAAGTTATATCATTTAAAGGAATATCTTCTATGGTTTTGGTTCTATCCCAAGGTCGCGGGATTTTAAGCTTTTCCTGAAGCTCTGCTCTACTTTTTTTTATTCCTTCAGGAAGTTCATAATCTTCTACATCTAAAACATCTCTAATGAAATTAACACCGTAATAATTTTTAAGAGTGCTAAATTGATAAAATTTTAATACTCCTGATTCGTAAAATGTTAATCTAACTTCCTTACCATATCCATATCTTACATATAAATTAATTCTTCCATTATCATCTCCCCCTAAAAAGAAATTTTTACGATTTTTATTTAAAACTGATTCGTCATTTACTTTGTAAAATCTTTTTACCATTTGTTTGATTATTTTACTTTTGTGAGTTATTTGATCTTTTGGTGATAAATTTTCTAATTGTTCAAAATATTCATTTATATATTTGTGAAACTCCATATCATTTTGAAAAGAAGTTTCTACTTCATTATCCTCATCATGATTATAATCTTTTAAAATATCCATTTCAATTTCTCCTCCTTCAGCCATTTTTTAATTAAAAATTTCATTCATATTTTGGTGGAGGGTCATTTACTATAGTAATTTTGTTAAAGAAAATTAGAAATTTTCCATTTTTTTTTATTTCATTTCTTACTCTTGCTTCTGCATCTTCTATTAATTTTTTTTCTTTCGCTGTCATTTAATACTGTTTGTGTTTGTTTTGTACGTATATTTTCTTTCATTTCATTATATTTTTCTAATTCATCTAAAACTAATTTAAATTCATTTTCATTTATTTGTCCATCAGTCAAAGCTTTTGATATCAAATCTTTTATACTGTTTAGTTTACATTCTGCCATTGTTTTAATTTCGTAATGTTTCTTTGATTTTGTTGTAAGTTTACGTCTAACAAGTTTAACTAAACCACCCTAACTGCCACACGCGACAGCTGCGATTTGCATTGGTAAAAATATAGGAAAAGCTATTCCAACACCAGCTAAAATAACAGATATTGAAATTAAAGTCGTGTCTACGCCATCCGTTACGTTAACTCCTCGTTTATATTTCTTGTATAATGATTAACGAATATCTCTCTCATTTGTCAATGTTTTCTCTATTTCTGTTATTTTTCGTAGTCTATAATTTTGTCCATCTTCTTTTGGTAATTCTGGATATAAATCTGGGGCTGTTGGTTGCTTCATTTTTAAGGGTATTATTTTGTTAATTACAGTTTAAACAAAATTTTCATTTGAAATAAAGCAAGACATAAAAAACATACGAAGAAATTTAAATCTCAAATTTATACATTTAAACATCAACAATCCAATTACGCATTCATTATTGATATACAGTACGCTTGGTTTGTCATTTAAATTGAAATGTAGAAGTAGTCTATTTAAAACTCATGTCCTATTAAATAGCATATTGTAATCAACAAAAATCAATGCGATGTGGCTGTTTATTGACTATTACCCGGTAATACAACTTTCACGACAGAGTTATCTAACTTTCATTGTGTATTACTCGGTAATTCATATTTTAATTTTTTTTTTGTGTGTGCATATATGTTAATTTTTTATTGTGTATTACTCGGTAATTCATATTATTTTTTTCTTTATTGTGTATTACCCAGTAATTCATATTATTATTTTTCTTTATTGTGTATTACCCAGTAATTCATATTATTATTTTTCTTTATTGTTAATTACCCAGTAATTCATATTATTTTTTTCTTTATGGTGTATTAGCTAGTAATTTTTTTATTTGCTGAACTTTCGGAATTTTTTCTCATTTTTCCTGTGTAACTCTTTTCCTTTGATGTACTTTTGGCTATTTTTTTTACTGTGTTAGACCCGCATAAAGAGTTTTATAATCGGTGTACTTCCAGCTGTTTAATTTTTTTATAACTTTTTTTTGTGTAGCTTTTTAACACCTTCCGGTAAAAAAAATGGGGTTTTTTGTGCTGTTTTTGTGTTTTTTGACAAAACTTATGTCATTTTTAGGTCTTTCGAGGTTTTTTTTAGGGGTCAAAATTTGTAGTAGTTTATGAAATGAGGTTGCGTTAGTTAAGCTCATTTCATCAACTACTCTCGTTGTTTCATAGAGATAAATTCATTTTGAGATTTTAGATAATTAGTAAACTATATAAGTCAAAGAAAGATGTAAACAAAATCCGGTTACATTTAATTGATTTATTGTTCATCAACACTGTCTATTCAATTTTAGTTTGTTTATATTTGAATCTAGATTAGGTTCTCTTTTACTTCTCTGCTCTCATATAAATGCGATTAACAGCTACAATCTTCTTCTAGTTAAAGCACGGGCTATTATACATCTGTTTTCAAAACCCAATGAACAAACAGTGTGAAATATTGAAGATATCGAGTACAGCTAGACGTTTGTTTCGTTCACATATTCGGACACGTAGTCAAGTTTTATATTATTAAATTAATAAAGTGAATTGCATATGTTGTACAATGCTGGAATAACATAGTGCCTGTAATTGAGATTTAATGTAATGTTTCCCGTCAAGAAGGTATCACAGGCTCCCGACAAGGGAAAGGGAATGGGGTGGTACTGCAAATATGTTGTGTGCTTCAAGTGCCGCAGTGAAGGGTCATGATTTTGACATCTTATTGCTTCGTACAGGGTATGATTTTTTGCATTAATTCAATCAGGATATTTTTTTTCTTTTCCATTCTTAAAGAAGACCTAAGAAGACATTAAAACCACGTTTTCCACCTTTAACATTAAAGTTTGCAAATTTTTAAGCCAGATATGCATATTGATATGAACTATAACTGTAATGATGCTAAATATGTCACTGCAAAGTTTCTTTACGATTAGTTCAGAATAGGGTTTTTACTATTTGTCCGTCTTGAATAGATCCACTTTTTTAAAGGGTAAATGGCACAAATGTACCAAACTTTGGGACAAGTAGACCTCCTGTGCGTATACACTAAAACATTCATCTGTTTTAAATGCAACATAACAAAACACCATCATTCTGCTTGAAAGTTAAAAAAAAATCAATCAATAAATAAAATTATTGCATTGATTACAAAAATAAATAAAAAAATTCTTTTGCTAATATTGTAACATTTCTTTGATAAAAAACACGAAAATATATGTTTCTATCTACTTACAACTAGTAGATTGAATAAATGATTATGTAATTGTGTTTGAAGTCACTGCGGGGTTACGTAATGATAAATTGTCCGGATTGATTAGTTTTTGAAATATCTATTACATCTATCAGTGTTAACTGGCTGTCCAAAAATATGAAATTATTATATATCTAGTTAGAACATTCTGTAAACTTTTGTTACAGTTTATTGTTTTTTATTTCGGTGCATTTAAATCTGGGATGTATATTAAGTTGCCCTAATAAATTCGTTAACCGGAAAATAGTAAGAAAATTTAGGCGCGCCATCCCCTTTCTTATAGTTAATACTTTTTTTAATCTATAATTTTTATGTTTATTTGTTATTATTGTTTTCAAAATAATAATCATTTTACAATTAAAACCATTATTATCTTGTGTTATCCGTCAAATTTACTTCTTGTCATGGAATTTATGTTCTATTTGACTTTGATTTTTCGTGAAAAGGTTTTTTTTTCAATGTTTACCTCAAAAGTGACGGATCAATTTCAAAAGTTATTTTTATTTTGAAAATATATTTGGATTCCCGAGCCTTTCTTCTTTACAATGATAGCAAAACAACTTGATATTGTAATTTCAGGAAATAAGATGCTTTTGTGGATCAAAAGTGTATAGTTTATACGTTTCAGAGTATATTCTATATACAAACTTCAAGCAAAATGGTACCAAATTTTAAATCAAAAGTGACGGGTGAAAACATTAACTTATTTTGACTTGAAAAACATGTTAAGAAAGAGGAAAGATTGAATAATCTGAAAATAACAAAACAAAAAATTATATGCCTTCATGGGATCGGTGATTGCAATATTTTATCACAATTACTATATAAATCTATATAGTGATTTAGTCATGACATCTCTGCTTTTTTGGCGCATGCGCAACAAGGGGAGGACAATATGTGCCATATGATAATTGCTCATTTCTCCTGATTTATGAATCAAACATGACTGCCATCGCGGAAATTAGTTTGCCATTGGACTGATGGGAAAAACATCTAATTCATCATCTGCTCCGAAACTACTGAAGCAAATATAATTAAACTGTGCTGTAAATACATTTGGAAAGTCCTTTACAAAGACTGCTCATTTTGTTCCAATCGACTATATACAAATCCAAGGTGGACTGAGTAAAATCAAAAGCTATTTTCCAAGTCAACTTGTTTCATAATTTGCAGTCACTCCATTTCTATGAACATATGAAATCCCCCATTCAACATTTTAAAAAGGTTCCCGACAGTTTGTCTTGTCAGGTAATATTCTTCCGTTCACCGTATTATATTTGTCCTGGAACGAATTTGATTCAACACCGTAGTTTATTCTGTACGTCTCTAGATTTTTCATTGCATTGCACAACTTCCTGTTTACATTATCATGAACATGTAAATTTACAGAACAGTGGTTTAACCACAGTAGTAATTGATATTGAATATTTTGATGAAAATATATGTCCTGATTCAACAGCGAATGATTTTACACAAACATCTTCACAATTTTTGGAAACAGATACAAATTCTGGTCAGCGTCAGAGACGTAAAAAATGAAAATGCTGAATTTACAGGTTGGGGATAAGCAGGTTGGGAGAAACCCCAATTGGGCTATTATATCCCAATTAGGCTATTACATGTATATCCCAATTGGGATATACGGTTATATCCCAATTGGGGTATTTGACCAGTTTTTTATGAATCATTTTTTCACATTTCAATGCCGCGTAATGAAACATAAAATATGAGAAACGTTGTGGTTTAAGTCATCAAATGACATAGCGACATCTTTTTAATAATGCTGCATTTCACCAGCACAAACATTTTAAGAATGTTAAAGTATGCATTTGATTCTGTCATAATTCCAGATTATCGCAATTATAAATAGTTAGATTATCAGGGCATGAGAAACGAGATGTCAGTGAAATACTTTAAGAATAAATTCGAAGTATAGTTTGTAAAATATGCAAATATATTAAGGTTTCAAACGCCATTGCTAAAACCTACATTTTGCACATTCACCAGTCAGGGGTGTAACCTATTCAAGTTATCAAATGAAGTACTTTTGTGTAACTGAATTGAGTGATCATGTATTTTCAGCAATAACTTATTTAAGTTATCAAATGTTGATTTCTTGAAAATGTCCAACTTTGATTACAAATTTCTTTATGAAAAAGATTTTTCTCAAACAAACAATAGTTTTTCCCATATGGTTTGGAATCTTTACTGTGTAATTACCTATCAATGGACCGATTCAGAAATTCAACTTCCGTCCTCGTAAAAGATGTTGCACAAGCTCAGCGTACTCGTAAAATACGTTTGGACGAATCAAGAACGTTCAGAACAATGACAATCCCATAATGCCGTTGCATTTCTGAATCGGTCCATTATAAATGCGCAAAGAGAGGAAATACATGCGCCAACCCCCATAAAAATTACACACTTAGGAAAATCTTTGAAATGGCTCATCAAAATCACTTAGACAGGCCATCATTAGATTGAGTTCAATTCGAACTATTTAATACATGTATAATAATAGACTTAACTGTGACCAATAAGTAAGAATTTCAACAAAACTGAGTATAATGTAAAAAAGACTTCAATAACTTAATGAAGTTATCGACAGAGTAATGTCCCTTGATTAACAAAACAGTAACTCATATAGGTTATTATTTCATAACTGGTATAAGTTATTAAAAAAAGTCAGTATCTCATAGTAACTCATTTAAGTGATTTTGGTGATAACTTATCTAAGTTGCACCCCTGACTGTTCATAGCATTTTCTAAAACATGGACAAAGAGAGGTAACTCGAGAGGTAATCAAAAATCATATTCATATGACTTTTTCTCTAAACTTCATTTGTTTACTAATGAAAAACTTTCTTTATTATACTATGTCAGTTTGCTTGATTTGACTCTAGATAGATATTTCTTCAAGAGAAGCAGCATATAACGGTTGTTAACCCCTTAAAGCTTAAGTCATCGCTTAATCAAAGTGACTTATTCTTTTTATCATTAATCGATCTGCAGAAAATTTGCAGCATCCTTTTGACAACAGAAGTATATCCCCTGAAAAGTGATAACTTAAGCTTTAAGGTATGACTAATTACCGCTAAAGCGCAGTAACGAACAAAACCAACTACGGGCATGTAAAGAGATCTGACTTGACAACCATAGTTTTTTAGTTTGCTTCAAATAAGGAATGTTCAGAGGTTATATATCTCAGACAGCTTTTGAACAGAGAGGATTGTTTACAATTACTTAGATTTTCTTACACCTTCAGTATGAGTTTGCTAAAAATCACTACATAATAAAGATCTGAGATTAGTTTTAAGTATCAGAACTATAGTTGTTGGAGCAAACAAATCACTGGATTACTTCTTACAATAGAAAAACACTGAAAAAATGCTAAATCAACTGGTACAATTTACATTTAAAGTAGTTAACATTAATTATATACACATCATAGAATAATATACAGTTACTGTCTTTTGTTGAGGTAAATGTGCAGTGTTATTGACTTTTGGGGAAACAGATATTCATCGAGCCGCATGGCGAGGTGAATATCTGTTTTCCCAAAAGTCAATAAAACTGCACATTTACCGAAACTAAAGACAGTAACTGTTTTATTCTATTATCCGATAAATACATAATAATTCTTTTTATTGTGTATTATACTATACACCTAGAAATTTTCTATGGGTGTCGAATTAACTATTAAAGAGGCTTTGAACAATTTTGCATAAAATAAATGAAATATATACTTTTCAAAAAATATTTTGAGGATAAGTAAAACAATAAATATAACATTATTATTATATTTACAGATTCTAGCTAACACTGAGTTTGCGGCTTTTTTC